>JAHQIW010002116.1:0-83966 GCA_019055375.1 Parelaphostrongylus tenuis | reverse complement strand
CTCAATGTCGTAGATTGTCAAGAGATGTATTTTCTCAAAACAGTGGCTGTATGAACATTAGAAGCAGGCTTGTTTTTAGACGGACAGAGACCTCCTAAAATATTGAGTCAATTTTTTTTTGATGTGGTATTGAGAAAAGACATTCATAATGGCCCATTCCCTATATTAAATGTTAGCCGGCACGAGGTTGTTAGACGACGTCGTTGTTGATGTTGACTTTAGATCGCAGTACGAGTATCTGGCTGACGTTTCGATTTCTAGAAGTACTGCTCGTACTATTCGCACTGGCACTGCGATATGAATTCAGCATCAACAACGACAATAACAACGTCGTCTACCAACCTCGCGAAGGCTGAAACAGCTAAGGTTTCCATACTCAAATAATTAATTTTGACACCGAGATTAGCAGAAAGTCGATCTTTCGAACTACTGCGTCAAGTATAGAAAAGATATCACCGCTCACTTAATGAGCAGATACGGGGTTGATGCTAAAAATTTTCTCACAGTAGGTGAGGTTTCAGCTTTTATTCAGAGCTTAAAAGGTGAAATTGACTGGCACACTACATAGTCAACCTCTTTACGTGAATCTCACTAGCATATTAAAATTATTCCAAACATCTATCATTTTCTTGCTTACCTTCCAATCATCAAATCTTTTCTTTAAAGCCTCAAAATTATTTATTTTGCACCGGACGCAGAGTCCTGCATGGGTAAGAATTGATGGGAAAATGTTCCGCAGTGCTCTTCGGAGTCAGTGCTTCTAGTAACTTGTTCAAAGATGTTCGTTCTTGCTGTGGTCTTTGTTTTCGTCGTCATTTTAGTTGAATCTTCTTCGGTGTTTCACCTTTGGAATGATGAACCTCACTCGGCGATGCCCTCATATCAGCACGGTTGTAAATGACACCAATCACTCGTTTCATGCTTTGTTTCTCAGCTAGCAATCCATCTTATAGTGGTCGGTACTATTATCCGCTAACACAGAGCGTCATAATATTCGTTGAAACACACTTTTCTTTGACCTCGAAAATTACAAATCAGTTATGTTTTGTGCTATGTTCAACAATGTATCGTCGATGAGAAATTCGTACCATTAGCAATCGTTCTATGTACATATTGACTGAGGTGTTTTTTGCGCGCAGATGTTCTGAGATTTTCTGTGTGACATAGATCTTCTAAAAGTGCATGTGGAGCAGTTCGATGGTTCGATCCTGCGATCATGCTCACCAAGCCATCCATCCATCTTTTCTTGGTGGGTAGATAGGTACCAAACTGGTCTCAGACTTGTTTGGGAGAATAAACAACACTAACTCGATATATCGGAGCTACCGCGAGTCATTGTAAAGGTCAGATATGCATTCAGTAACCTCAAGCGAAGTTAAAAACTGGAGATGAATGCATGGCATATCCTTCAGGGATTGATCAATGCCAAGCGCTTTATTCATTATCCTTATTGATCTTCTTCAAAGTCAATGTTATGTTTCTGTGCTGCGACTCGTAATCTATAGTTTCATCTTGCGCTCAAGAGTCACCAAGCATTCCATTCCTCCGGAACCGGCAAATTGAAATCAGACCTGTGTGGGAGAATAGCAGCATCAACTTAATACATCGGTAGGTAACCACGAGTTATTCTAAAGGCCAGTTAAGTATTCAGTCACCACAAATCTTGATGAGGTCGGGTAGCTGACGCACCTTCCAGGTATTAACCAATTGCGATAGCCCTTTTATCTCATTTGCTAAATTTTCTCAAACTTTTGGACTCAAAAATCAAGAAGAATACAACAAGGCGATTTCTGCGAAAGAAAACAAAAAATGCAACTTTTGCTTTTACCATGAAGTTTTACTTTTCATCTAGGAACTATCCTTTAAAAAATTGCTCAAAAATTTCCTTACTACCTTTTCATTGAAATCAATCATAAAAAAAAGTCACCGCATTATTTTTATGATCCCTTAATATAGTTTGCACTTTTGAAGACCATGCATCCTTGTCACACAGTGATCCTTGACCAATAGTACCGAGGCGATATAGCGTGCTCTGAGCCAAAGGATGGGATATGAATTAGAGGAAACCGCCTTTACCTGAGACGCTTATAGTTGAAAAATAAAAAACTATCCCATCCCGTAGCGTTGATCTGGCACACACCTTCTGTGTTTGCCTAGATATATTCAAGTATGCGGGAATGCTTGTGCTTCCGTTTATGCTAATGGCAGCTACACCATGATCCCGAAAGAGCCGCCGATAACAGATTGTGACTGGCGCGAGTACGGAGAGGTCTCCAAAACCTCAAGGATTTTTAGGTTGAACAAATCTTAAAAATCTGGGTTACAAGTACCTCTATTTTTTCTTCACTTCTACCTGTGTTTTTTATGGAGAGCCAAGTCAGGTTCCCTAGAAGGATTGGGAACGGTGACGCCACATACTCCAAGCGAAGGATACGTACTTTATTCCATAGAGTCTACGACACCTAGAAAAACCGTTTCTCTGAGCATGCGAGTAGCAAACTGATGACATAGGCACACTTGTCAAGTTGGTTTGATTTGAGCATCAATTCATTTCATCAGCTAAAATCTTGAGTTGGTTGCTTAAAGTTTGAGAGATATGGTATCAAGATATGACGAAGAAAAAACTGAAGCCTGTCTCAGATGTCTCAGAATTTCACACGGAATTGGACTATTATACAACGGCGAAAAACCTATTTTGAATTTTACGCATTAATCACGTTTCAAACTCTCAACGAAGTAGCAATCATGATTTATCACAATGATGGAGTTCCACTACGGGCAATTTGAAATGCAATGAAAGCTTCAGCAGTGCTTTCGAATAACGCAAAACGCTGTGAAGAGAAATCTTACTAAGAAAGACGTTCTGAACCTAAATCGAATCCTCAAGCAGAAGATTTATTTGTACACATCAACATGCAAGCGGTGAGTTTGTAGAAAAATTCTCAAAAAAGACACAAAAGTCTTCCTCAGTGATTGGCTCAAACAAACAAATTATTTTCGTTTATAGAAAACCAGAATGCAAGCACGCCCTCCTCATGTGAACGGTTTACAAGTAGCGAAACTGTCTCCGTTCCAATGATTCATGAACATACGGATGTGAGTCAACGAATGCAACATTTTTAAGCCATCATCTCGTCCTCATTCGGCATAAAACTTGTGCTATTTTGAAAATTTACCTAATTTTTATTACTTCACCAGTATCACCTGTCGTCCTGTTGGTCGTCGAATGTCTCGAGCGGGTGTCAGCAACGTTTACATTTTTCCCTATCGCGTATAAGAGCAGCTCAGTGTGTCCTCTTCGCTCTGGGAACTCGTTGAGCATCACATCTTTCTTCTAAACATTTTGTGAAGAAATCGGACCATCGGGTGGGCAGTCTTTCTGTGGAGTCCTTAACACCCTGGGTACATCAGTCGGTAACGTCTCTCGTCCATCGGTTATCGTTAAAGCGCATCACGTGTCCGACACACCTTATTTTCGATAGCCTGGCGTGCTTTATTACTTAATTCAGTGTTACTTGAAGTGATGTTACAGTCAGTATCACAAATGTCTTTCTACGCTGTTTTTTTTTTGAATGATGAAAAAATAATGAAAGCTGATTATACAAGGTTAATAACTAGTCAAAAGATAATGTTGTACCCGAAGATCGAATCGTTTGAAAGTGAATCAAGTGCATGTTCAGCTAAGATCGATCCTCTACAGCAGAAAATCAAACTCACAAGGTATTTCGGCATATTACATTGCTCAACGAAAAAGTGCTAAGGCTGTATATTACTGAGATATTTGATAATAGTCACTACATTTGAAAAAGATCTCTTTTATAAAGTCTCCCGGGAGAATCTATAATGAGCCGCAGGTCACTCATTTATTCTCTGGGATTTTTAGAAACCTGATGAGCGGCTAGCCTTCGTCGATTTTACCTCAAACGGTCAGCCAATATTTGTAGCATCAATATGTTCACTCTCTCTTACTACTAAACAGATTGAAAGTACCTTCATCTTCTAGATCAAAAACGTTTCGAGAACGCAGCCAGTCATAAGAAGCGGAAAGGAAAAGTTTTAGAACAAAAGAATTCATTGAGTCTACTAGCTAACGCTTTTCTGAAGTCGATATTGACTGGTAAAATGTTGATCTCTTATATCGAATCTAATGGGCCGATGTCGTAAGCTGTGAGGAGTTTTAACTGCTCATAGGAACGGCTGTATAAACTTTGAAAGCAGGCTTGTTTCGTAACGGATAAGGACTCCATGAAATATTGAGTCAACAGTTGTACTAAATTCAGTATACATATGTACCATGACGAAAACACAAGACAAGCCTTCAGATCAACAACAAATAAATGTTGTTTGTGATACTGGAAACAGACATTTCAAGATGGCCTACATATCCCCCATATTAATGGACCTATCCAGCCAACAAGCCATATCTAGAAGAGAAAACCGCGTTATATTCTGGTTGTTCCGACCTACGTCAACGATCGAGAAAAACAAAGACGCCGTTCTACACGAGAGGATATCGAAAACAAGGTTGGCTGGACACGTGATGCGCTTCAACGACAAGCGATGGACGAGAGCCATTATCGACTGGATTTCTTGGAAGGTCAACACTCTACAGGAAGACCACCGACCCGATAGTCCGATTTCTTCACGAAAACTATAGAAGAAAGATATGATGCTCAACGATTCCCTAGAGCGAGGAGGACCCAATGGGCTCTCTTGCACGCGATAGGGAAAATGGAAGTGTTGCTGGTGCCCGCTCGAGTCACTCGACGATCAGCGGAACGACAGGTGATGCAGTGATATACTCTTGTTCGAAAAAACTAAAAAGAAGTGTGAGAAACTTAGCCGTTTCAGCCGGTGTGAGGTTGGTAGACGACATTGTTGTCGTCGTTGTTGATGTTGACTTAAGATCGTAGCACGAGTAGTTGACTGACGTTTCGATCACTACTAGTACTGCTCGTGCTACTCGTACTCGTAATGCGACATAAAGTCAACATCAGCAACGCAACAACCTCGCGCTGGCTAAAACGGCTAAGTTTTTCGTACATAAATAATTAGCCATGATACCGAGATTAACAGAAAGCCTATCTTTAGAACTACTGCGTCAACTATAAAGAAGATATCTCCGTTCTCTTGGTGAGCAGATACGGGGTTGATGTCGAAATTTTCTCACACTAGGTGATGTTTCAGCTTGTCTCGGAGCTTAAAAAGGTACAATTGACTCGCACATTACTCAGTCAAACATTTTGCATAAATTTTACTCTCATATTAAAATGGTTTCATTGGTTTCAAACAACTATCATTTTGCTCCTTACCTTCCAATCATCAAATCTTCTCTTCGAAGCCTTATGATTATTTATTCTGGACCAGACTCAAAGAGTCCTGCAGTGGTGAGATTTGTTGTGAATTGCAAAGTGCTTAGATCAAGAAATAAATCGAAGATGTGAGACTAGGTTATGAGTGATCATGGTATATTCGTCTACGCAGTTATTTCTGGATTCTTAGAGTTAATCCAAGATACATTTTATGATGAAGAAGCTTTATTCGGCTAATGTTCTTTCGGTGTTCTGCAGAGTTAATGATTTGAGTCGCTGTGTCCAAAGTTGTTCGTCCTTGCTGTGTTCCTTGTCTTCGTTGTCATTCCAGCTAAATCTTCTTCGGTGTTTCACCTTTGAAATGATGAACCTCACTCGGCGATGCCCTTATAAACACCACGGTTGTAGATGACACCAATCACTCGTTGATCGTGCTTTGCTCTTCAGCAGGCAATCCATGCTGTAGTGGTCGGTATCATTATCCGCCAACACAGAGCGTTATAATGTTTTTTGAAACACACTTGCCCATGCCCGAAAATTACCAATCAGTTATATTTTGAGCGGTGTTCAACTAAGTATCATCGATAGGCAATCAGTACTATCAACAATCGTTCTATCCAGATCGCTTTTTTGCGCGCAAATGTTCTAAGATTTCTGTGTGCATCAATCTTCTAGGAGCGCATGTGATGCAGTGGTTATAGGTGCTCTGCGTCGCTTACAAGATCGATGGTTCGATCTCACGCCCATAACTCACTGAGCCATCCATCCTTTCGCGTTCAGTAAACTGGTACCGGACTGGTCCCAGACTTGGTTGGAAGAATAAACAGCACTATTCGATATAGCGGAGCAACGCGAGTCTTGTAAAGGCCAGAAACGCTATAGTCACCTTATGCAAGTTAAAAATTGAGATGAACGATGGCATATCCACAGGATTTATAATGCCGCGAGCTTCTATTATCCTTACGATCTTCTTCAAAGACAGTGTTATGCCTCTGTGCTGCGACTCGCAGTCTATGGTTTGATCCTGCGCCTAAGAATCATTAAGCCTTCTATTCTGGATGCCGGCAAATTGAGAACTTGATAAATCGGTAGGTTACCGAGAGTTGTTCTAAAGGCATTCAGTCACATTCAAACCTTGACCAGCTCGAATACATAACGCATCCTCCATGGATTAATCAACAGCGATAGCTTTTTATCTCATTTGTTAAATTTTCTTGAACTTTTAAACTTTGAAATCAAGGAAAATGAAACAAGGCGATTTCTGCGCAAAGAAAAACAGAAAAAAAATGCTGGCCGTTACCATGTAATTCCATTTTTCGCCTAAGAAGTGTCCGTTTATGGAAACTTGCTTCTCAAAAATGTCTCTACTACCTTTCCATTGAAATGAACTGTAAGAATAATCACCACATTATTTATATGGTCTTGCTCTGCATGAAGTTTTGTGAAGCTGTAAAATTATTAAAATACCTAAAAGAACGTTGAGCCGAAGAGAAGCTTCAATAACGCAATTGATCTCACTCCTACGCAGTCTAAAGGTAATTGATAACTTCGTGAATTTGACGTATTGTTTTCAAATGGTACAAAACTGAAGAGATCTCTTTTCACTTATGTCACCTTTATGCGAGCTTATCCCTTAATTCAGCATGCACTTTTGAAGATCATGCACCCTTGTCACAGAGAGATATTTGACCAATTAGTAGCGAGGCGATATAGCGTGCTCCGAGCCAACGGTTGGATTATTGGGCATGGATTGAAAGCAAGTGTTGTTTACCTGGGATGCATGTAGATTCGAAATATAAACTCCCAATCCCGTAGCGTAGAACTGGCACACACTTTCTGTGCTCGCCTAGATATATCATGTATGCGGGCATGGTTGTGCTCTCGTTTATGCTACTGGCAGCTATACACTGATCCCGAAAGAGCCGCAGATATCAGATTGTGACTGGCGCGAGCACGGAGAGATTGCTAAACCTTAGAACATTTTCAGGTTACTTAAATCTTGAAGATCTCAAGTACCAATTTGTGCCTCTATTTTTCTTTACTTCTATCTGTGTTCTCTATAGGGAACCAAGCCAGGCACCCTAGAAGAAAAGGGTGCGATGCCGTCAGATACGTCAAAAGAAGAATAAGTAACTCATTCCACATAGTCTGTGAGACGCAGGTGCACTGTTTCTTGAACATGCGACAGTAGCAGAGTCGGTGGCGTAGGCGCACTTGTCAAGATGGTTTGACTTGAGCAGCGATTCATTCGTTCAGCTGAAATCTCGAGTTGGTCGCTTACAGTTGAAGAGATGTAGATTAAAATTGGGCAAATTAACAGCAGCGTCATCAAGACATGACGAGGAAGAAACTGAAGCTTGCCTCTGCTGTATTGAATATCTTTCACGAAATCGGACTATCGTCTTCTCTTAGTAAGACCGTTTCTTCCAGATAGATGATAAAACGATTAATCTTGAAAACAAGATCTTGAGGTAGCTACAGACTGCAACGTATATCAACCTTTGGTCATTGGCAGGCACTGTTTTCTTTGTATAAACCAGATATGCATTCAGTCACTCTAACGATGCGTGGTTAAGTCTAATGCGCAGCGCAACTCTCAGGGCTTGATCGACGCCGAGAGCTTTTTCCTTCATTACAGGTAGAAGATGGTGCTTGTGGAAATGTTAGACGATAGACTAAAAAAAGGTAATTAGTCCTTCTTTGCCCTCCTGGTATGTCAGCTTTACAATGTCATATAACCTTTGATCAGATCGTTTTACCAACTTGCAACCATTCCGTGAAGAATTTCTTATAAGTTTTCAATACTTTGATATTGATGCGTGTTGTGAACATTATCAGAAGAAATGATTTACGCACTCACAAGATTATCGACTGTATCAAGGCTGGAAAAATTAAGAAATGAAACTGGCTTATTCTCTTATCCTTAGCTATCAAATAATGTTGATAGTGGTTTATGTTCAGTTTATGTCTCTGAAAGTAATTCTAGTAAGGTTCAATTGTTCTTCAGCTCTAGTGAGAACAGTTGTCTCATAATGGACCCTAGCGATAGCGATGAACGTTACCTTAGCGGTGAGTGTTCTAGGATCTGGCTATCACTGACATCTTGCTAACGCTGCATTAGTCGTCAAGTTTAGTAATTAGAAGTGAGGATTCTAATTGTAAATACGTCCTGCAACAAACTTTATCCAAATTGTCTTCCACACATACCTCTTTACGTCCTTCATTGTCAATACAGCCAAATTTTCGGTCCCAGTGATGTAGATAATAGTGATCAGGAATGATCGGATTCCATAATTACTCTAAAAATGATGTATCGAGAAGAGATTTGCCAAGCAGGTCGGTACCTTTGCATCTGCAGAGGTGGAAAGCTTGATTCTAGTGCGAGATTAGACCAACAACGGTGCATGTCTTGCAGAGCATCTCTGACCTATAAGTTTTGTACGGTCACAATGATTGATACACATGAACATGAGTGTATGAGAGGATGTAGTGATCAAACAAGAATTCACTCATCCTACACAAAAACGAATGTTTTACTAAGGACAGTTTTCTACCTGATAGCTGTTAACTATTTCAAGTCAATTTAGACAGCGAAGGAATGACGGCGTCGACTTGTTCAGAATTCACCTGTGATCCAAGAAATGATTTAGCGGATTCGAAAGTCTGGCCTTGTCAGTACTTCACCACATTTCACCTATATATTTATGCAAGCCTCTATCCAGTTTGGCCTATTTTGATGCATAATTCTCTAGGCGATTTGCGAAATTGGACGTTGAAACTGCTTTGGACGCAATATCAATTTATGATCATCGTCTTGAGGAGAAGAAAATAGATACTTCGTAAGCATTATCATCCGATATTTTTTCTATCAAACTTATCCTGCTTGAGAAGGCTTTCACCGGAGTGATGGAATTTAACTGACCTTCGGCCGTGCCACTAGTTGGCCAGCAATTATGAGAACAAAGTGCTTTCATTTTGCCTAAAGCTCATGAAATCTTGAGCTCAGCTGGATACTTGGACAGTCCGTCTTCGAGAATTTTGAGGACTCCAGCACACAAAAATGTGCTGGTTTAGCTGTTTTGTTCTCTGAAGTCTGGAGGTAAGCCTAACCGAGGCTTCCTCAGGTTGTCATCACATTAAAGAAATCTCCGGTCCTTTTGCTTCAGAAGAATATGTCACTTTGCGTATAGTAGCGACCAAAACGGAGGCATTCCTGGTACGGTTTGCTCCTAGATGGGCTTTCCGAGTGGAAACGTTGATTTCTTCTTAACTTGAGTAGCCTGCTGGAGGGTTGAGCTCCGACTGTATTTCGCAGTTCGAGATCTCGGATTATTTCCAACCACGATGAGGCGGCAAACCATTTGGTTGGAATCTTGAACAAAATTTCTAAATTCAAAAGACTTCGCTTCATAGACCTCGCCATCACTTTCTATAGCTTGCTCCACAGCTGCAAGGATTTTACGTTTATTAGCACTTTAGAATTTATAACATTTTCTCTCAGCAATACATGCAAGTAGTTTTGAGGAAGATTCACAATGCTTAATTGAATCGCAAAATAATGAAGATATCTTTTGACAATCGATTGTTTATTCCTCATTTGAAAGCATCGCCATTGTTCCTACTGCCAATTGACAATAGCCTTATTGAAGTCTCTTTACATCATCGATTTGTTATTGGTTTTAGAACTCTCTTAAGCGACTATAAGAATTGTGAATTATGAATTGAATATTGTCATTTGAGAGCGTCCCTCCTATACAGCTGTACGCGCCGCCTTCTAGGTGTTAAACCAACGCAGCACGTTAAAGACTGATTATAATTTCAAAGTGTGGTTGCATGAGCTGTTAAAATCTCGAAGATAATAAAAAAGAATAAATTCCGGAAAGAATCTGCAAAGCAATTGAATGCCTATTTTGAACAACGACACATTTTTTTTCTTATGTTCATGTAAATAATCAGCTACTTTGCTGATCCGAGGTTCTTGAATGCTCATCAATACCTTTTCACGAGACAAAGCTTTTTCAAAGAATGAAATTCTGCAGAAGAAGACCTACCTAATCAATACATAGAAATTCTGATATGCTGGGTCTTTATGGTAGCATTTTTTCGATGTTACTTGAAGTCATTTTTTGGTTAATTATGTCCTATTGCATTTGATATGAGATAGAAATGTCTGATCTTTTTCCTAAAAACTACGAGAACTGAAGTTAGTAATTTAGAAGGAGAACGTAGAGAAAGTGTCGAAACTGCCGAGGCACTGTTGAAAGGAGAAGGCGAACCTCAAACGGTGACTGCAACAAGGCATCGAATCTGCTCAAGCGATGTTGGAGGAAGGAACAGAACCTCTATCGACAACTGCAAGAACTGCCAAAACTGTGCAAGAGATGTTAAAAGAAGGATTCGAGTCTCCAACGTCAACTGCGGGAAGCGTAGAAGCTGGTCAAAAGGTGTTAAAAAGGAAGTTGAATCTTTAATGGCAACTGCGGGAATCCTCGAAATTGATCAAGAGATGCCGGAAGAAAAAGTTGAACTTCTAACGGCATTTGCAAAAAGCGTCGACACTGCTCAGGCGATGTTGGAAGAAGTTGGACGTTTAACGCAGCTGTAAAAAGTATCGAGACTGCTGAAGAGATGTTGGAGGAGGAAGTCAAACCTCTAACCGTAGCTGTAGAAAGTGTCGAAACTGCTCAACAGATGGTGGGAGAAGAAGCTGAACCTCTCACGGCATGTGCGTAGATTATATTCGCCAACTATGAATATCTCCTTTTTAATGCATGATAAATATTGTCACGAGTATAATTCTCGTATTGTAGTGTCAAACACTGCACTGGAAACGGCACTTTCGGGCTACACCTATTCGGAATATTCCCTCCCACCCAGCGAGACCAACGTGGAAATTGAGCGTACGTTTTCAATTCTTCGTTCTAGCGTTTTCGTTCGAATTTGAGCTCTCCATTTCAGTCGATGTATTCGCTGAAGCTTCTCCTCTTAGTACTGCAGTTTCTGGCAGTGTTTCGTGGCACAGCATGCCTCGTTCCGAGACTGAAGTCGAACGTATGTATGGTGACCGCATTGGTTTCCACAAAGTTACTGATCAAATTTGTTCTAGCACCACCAATACTTTACGTGGGCGGTATCAGAGTGGTCGACTCCATCGAATGTCTGCATCGACTGTCCTCTGCGGAGTTGCGCCCAGTTGAGAATTTCGACCACCTAAACGCTGGATTGATCTGGGCAGGTTGTAACTTTAGATCATGATTTTGAGCTGGTACATTGCGCCAATAGACGACCATTCATGACTTCCATCTAGCTGTAAATATAAATGCCTCAAAGTTTTGTCGTTTGTTGTTGCCTAAACGATTGCTCTGTTTATGTGGCTAGTGGAAAACAGATTGAGCATAAAGAACAGCTTCAATAGAGTCAAACAACAGGGCTGTCTAATAATTTCTGGTTTTCTCCGAGGACTTTTCTACATTCTTTAGGAGGTTTGACTAGTGGAAAAGAAACAGATGAAGGCAATTACGAATACTCCCATTACTCTAATGGACCATCGGAAACAAATGTAACTATGGATGATACGGATAAATCTAATGAGATTAACAGTCAGTTGGTTTCTATTGATCAAATAGTCATATTTATCGCATTCGAAAAACAAAGTAGCAAAGGGTTGCATTATTGTATCCATTACCTCGTTAGGAACTGGAAATTGGAGTCACAGCTTAGGAGATAATGAGCCGAGATTCATGTAGTGCGCTAAGATGACAATATCGACGTCGTGCTTGCCGACGACCGTAACAACCAAAAGCTAAAAATCTTAATAAGATGCTCTTAGTTTGAGAATGCAGCTTGTTGAGTTGGTTAGATTAAATGTTTGATAGAGAGATTTTTAGATATGAGTGGCCATTGCTAGAGTAAGGGATTACTCTCAAAGACTATGACGAGTGATTCCAAAAGTAAAGTGGCGGAAATTCATTTTCAGTCGCATATGAGCGATGATGTTTGTGTGGGAACAAGTAGAACTACTCGAGGTTTCAGAGCACGTCAAACCATTGTAAAAAAAATCATGAGCGCTCTGGAGCACTGAATTGGTGCTACAGTCAGAAATCTGGAAACAATCAAAGTTCAATTCAAAACAACTTGTTGCAAATGTTATAATGTTTATTGTTCAGGATATTGAGAAAGGATTTGTCAAGAACGTTCACTTGTTTCGTGGATTTCTCGTAGAGTTTCCAAGTAAACACTTCACGAATTAAAATCTGCTTCCCCTCTGCTTTTACGTGTAATCGTGTCAATGGAATTCTGCTCTTAGTAGATATATTTATGCTAGAAATAATATTCACACTGCACTGAACTTCTCTTTTATGGGCAACCTTAACTATATAGCCTTCATCATGGCTGTTAACCTAATTACGTTCTTTTCCGACAGCACAGGATGAAAAACCGATCCCTTTCGCTCGACAAGAAATTTTGACAGGAGTGTTAGCATTACTCGAAGTATTTTTTAATGCATGCAGTGTTATGATGTCTTCTGTATACTAAGAAAATTGAGTGGTGAGCAAAAACGCGGCCTCAGACGGGAATCGAACCCGCCTTTCATCCTATCTGGGGACGCGTGCCACTACCACTACACCACCGAGGCACTTAGCTAACATTGAGATGTTGAAGAATGAGTAGTCGGGCAAATGCGTCTCTGTGGTGTAGTGGTAGTGGCACGCGTCCCCAGATAGGATGAAAGGCGGGTTCGATTCCCGTCTGAGGCCGCGTTTTTGCTCACCACTCAATTCTCTTAGTGTTAACGAGCATTTGAAAACTTACATGTCTGGCTAGACACTTACGATGACCGTTCTCAAAAAGGACTTTTTTATAACATCGTAAAATTCAAAATAAAATTAGGTTTCACATCGGCCTCGCAATCCAACTATTACTATGTTGCAAGCACGAAAAGCGCATAGACGTGTAGAGGAAGTTTTTTGGCATCAGAGTCAGATGTTCGAATCTAGAGCTTTCTTTCAAATGTGAAGAAACAATTCCAATTAGAGTAACAAATAGCGCCCTTCACTTGGGCACCATCTATCGGTGATCGCGCCAACCCCTTGTCTGTCGCCCAGACCGCAGCACGTGAGTTGGCCAAAGTACAGTTGCTCGCTTATGCGAATCAATCTTATTTTCCTGATAAACTGCACAGAAACGGTCTTTAAAGAAAACAAGGCGCAGCGTTGGAATCTCTAAATCTTGCGCTATTGAATAATTACTAAAAGTCCAAAGAAAGAAGTCTTTTTTGCTCAAAAAACACGTGTCTGTGAAACACAAATGTTTTCCTTCATTGAAGCGTTTTAGAAAGAGCTTTTCACGAAAACGGGCATGTACGGCGCTAACTAGAGATTCGAGCTTCGAATGGCGACTAAAATTCTTGGGAAATTCCCAGGAATCGGATTCTGATCACGTGCCGTCTAACGGAAAAGCACTCATGTTATTATAGTTGGTATGCATGAGTCACCAAAAATGGCACTAGAGCTTTTTGGATTGGATAATTAACGTTCACTGTATGAAAAAATCGCATAATCAAAAGCTCTCAGTATACCTATCGAGTAATTCTAAAAAGTGAGCAAAGAAAAGATACCAGAGTCAGCGTTGATCACTGTCAAGAAATCTTATGTACTCGACATTATCAGGACTAGTTAGCAGTCTCGGTAGAGCGATTGTTGCAGGTGTCATTTTTATGTAGCGAATAGTGGCCAGTATGACACCTATATGTTTCATTTTCTTTCCGTGGCTTATTTCAGCACATGGAACTGTTTTTCTACACTTCTTATAGTCAGTCGGTCAATTATCCAAATCTAGCGTGTCAGCCGACATTTCTAGGAGGGTATCATATTAATTCTCACTTATTTTCTCATTTTTGGCGAGAGATCACTAGTGTTGAAGAGGCTGTGGCCGATAGAGGAGCACAGAAATACCTTTTACTTTCATGATCTGGTATCATATGCAATGAGCAGCATCATGTTTGACAAGTTGTGTTATAAATTTCATTCGTGATGACCTTGACGTACTGTCTGTAATGAGGAAATCAAAATCACGAAGTAATCACTGTAATGTATCGTAAACAACACATTCATCTCCAGTGAATTTTGACACCAGTATAATTGCATAGTGGGGCAGCTATTATTCATCACACAAAAGAGCTGTGTATACACTAAACATATGGAAGAGTCCATAGAAGAAGACGGAGCATACACACGATAACAGAAGCGCAGAAACTTTTTAGAATTCTGTATCTGATTTCAAATTTGAAAGTGGTAAAGACTAATTCATAAAAGGGGATTAACAACTGAAAGAGACTGGACAACGAAGAAACTAAAGAGTGACGGTGTGACATCTGAGGGTGTCACCAGCAACAAAACCAAAACAAAGTTATCGCAAGAGTGCTGAAGGTTGAACGATGATTGTGTTATACGCACTACACCTGATGTGCATTGATTTCAAACCATGTTGTGAGGAAAATAGTGACCAATTTGAGTTCATGCCGTCATTTTCATAGTACTGGCAAAATATCTTGGAATTTTATTAACTTTCATTGGCGCCTTTAGCTCTAATCTTCACCTGTCAACTTGGCGGATCTGTTATCCTCACTGACACGTCGAAATGCTGGTCAGATGTGATTTCTTGTTAAACTCTAGGACAACTGTGCTAGAGCGACCTTGAGTCTGCAGTATGTCTCCGCACTGAAACGCTTGCTCTTTCATCAATGAGAATTTTGCTTACCAACGGGTGATGTGTGAAAACCAAGCTCTGAGTTGATGACGAATTGGAAGTGCGTTGCAAGGCAAGTTAGGGAGCTGGCGGTGTGCCATTCCGCGGTTGCTTATTATCCTAATCGCTTTTTCCAGACAGATATCTCGTATGGTTTTTGAATTTCCAGTCTTTTAGCACCAAGGTACTTTTATATAATAAGCTTCTGCAATTCTCCATCAATGCTGTGGATTACGCTGTTTTCCTAAAAGTCGTGAATGATCTGGATTTCCACTTTATGATGATTTTTATTTTGTTCTGTAGATTTACAAATTCCTTTCCTTTTCGTGTAAATACGGTTCTTTCACGAAGCGGACCAAGATAATATAATGTGCAGTGTCTTTCTAATCAATAGCGATTCTGTCAGGCAGAACCGCTCATTATGACGTGGTTTTTTTGGTTATGGCACTTTCTCTTGGAACAGTTTCACCGTCGACGTCAAGAGCTAGGTTTTTGGAACTGCAAATTACCCTGGATATTTTTGATTGTTATGATAAACTCAGCCTCTCATTGTACTCACCACATTCTATCCTTGCAATTGATATTGTTGACAAGGCGCTCTTCTTAGCTAAATCTCACCTTTGAATTGGAGAACAGTGATATCGAAGAAGATATAGTCTTCTTCATGTAACTTTTCTAAATTCATGTATAATCCATCAATTTCGTCTTTATCGTACCTTGACGCCGGTTTGCAAGCCATGAAAATCGCCAGATTCGGCATCACATTTTTTTTTACCACACATCCAGTCTATGCTGGTAGTTGTCCGATTGATCGATGTTGATGATTGCATCTGTGTTGAGAAAGACACCAGTGTTCGATGTGTTCCAAGGAGAACTTCCTCATCAATATCATTCAGGTGGTCAGGTAAAGGGAGTTATGTCGTTTCAGCTAACTCGATGTCGTCGTAACTAATTCCTTGGCCAGCAATATCACTTTGAGAGAATTCAGATCGAAGCGAGCGCTAGTGGTCAAATCAAGTCTTCTAGATTTACGCAGTTTGAATAGTTTAAAGACTTTGGTAGACTTTGCACTCGATCTACTCGGCTCTACCGTGTCGTATGCTAGCTCAGCGTTTTGAGATTAAAGTCCATTTACTTCACTGTTTGGTTTTTATACATACTTGTAGCCTAACTGGTTTTAATCACGAAGCTCGTGTTCATGTGGGTAGTTTATCAGTTTCTCTCTGAGCGCAAGTTAAGCTTGCTTCATAAAGAGCTCTCTTTCCTAGAACAGTATTTGCAGACAAGCGGAACACCTGCGCATGTATGCATAAGCATATAAAAGTAAACTCAAAAGTCTATGTCAGATATGTGCAGCGGGAACACCTTAATCCCCTATTGCCAATGAACGGCTTAATGAGATTTCTTGATTAGATCTGACATGAAATTTCTTGGCGAGGGAGACCTGTAGATTGTAGAGAAAAAGACGTGAGGAGGAAGTACCTTCGAATTCTTAGAAAAACTACTGATTAGAATTAGCCAATATAGAAGCGAGAGTCTGCAACCAATCTTATATCTCGATGCACAGTGATTGCCCAGAGAAACATATGTCATTGGTACCTCTATCTGAATTGGAACGATGCTTTAGAAAGTATTTGGCGTCGAAATTGGGGCGAGACAGAACATGAACAAGATGCAGTCAGGTTTACGATATATTTGCACTACTTTACCTTATTGATCCGTCCTCACAGTGTTTTATTTACTGTGCAGACTCCAGTACTTCTATTGTTCAGTTCATTTATTCGTCTTCTTCTTGAACTCCGTAGAATACTGGTTGAGCAACTCTCCTTGCAATCCCAAAGACAGCCTGTCTGCGGTATTGTTGTCGACTTCCGGATAAAGTTAGGGGATAGAGTTCGGCTCCAAGCGTGCCGCAACGAGCATCACAACCACACAGCATCTCGCCACCTTCGACATATTATTACTCACAAATTACAGAGTCATCAATGTAACAATCCTCGATCTTCTGTGTAACACAAAGCAATGCGCATACTTAACATCTCTGTCTTATCAAGTAAGCAGCTTATAAATCTATATAGGGAGTACCTCAACTGTTGAATCCCTAAACAACTATGAAAATTTCAAACACAAGTGGTAAGCCTGAAAATGACACAGCAAGTGGTGTGGGTTACTATTGTGTTCAAGTCTAAAGTGGACGCTCCAGTGCTTGGTCTCTAGCCACTGCTCCACCGTGATATTGTAGGCATAGCGACAATTATTTGTGGCATCTTTTCGGCACAAGAACCGATGGAAAAAGCTCTGGGTTCTTGGAAAAGATGCCGAAGTGCACAATAATTATTTGGAAAGGAACTGACTTTTGTTTTCAAACGCACATATTAATGTATTCAAAAATGGCCACATTACCAAACGATACCGAAATTCAACTAACAAAAACATGCTGCTTCATTACTTCCTCTCATCTTGCACATAAAAGCGAGCACTTATGAATAAGTTATCTCAAATGCGCGCCAGCACGTGTACAGAACAGAAATAGCTCAAGAGATTCCTTCAGAATTGAAGCGGTAAATACTTATTAATGGTCAGATACAATAACTCGTCGGACATTTTCAGACAAATAAGTCTCCAAACGACAACTCTAGCACCGGGCCGTTCATTTCCAAGAAAATAAGCACAGCTATGAAATATGTTCCGTGTGAAGACGTTGATAGCAGTTATTGAAACACCACTGAACAAAGGTCAGCTAATTCATGACCGCTTGCACGACAGTGTACAAAATTTCACAGTTTACCCTAATGAGAAGACGACTGTATAAGTTCGGTTAGGTGAAGCAGATTCCTACATGGTATGTGGGGACAGATACATCCGCTAAACGGGTAGACCAGTTTGGGTCTGTATAAAAAAGTACTCACTAGACATCGAAGCCAAACAAGGCACTTTGCTGGAGAAGCATAGGACGCAAAAGCAACGGAGAGGATTCTTAAATAGAAGCCACTATCACTGCAGAGGGATATAAAACAACAGAAAATCTTGATGAATTTGGATAGATTTCGATAGTTCAAAAACTAGCATCAGCTTGAATTTAACGTGATTACGCGTGACATCGCTCCACACCTCACTCTGTTTTTTTTCTGACTTGCACCAAGACGTTCCCTACTCATCTAAGACTCTGTATCACTGATCTGCATTATTATTTGGAAGACTTGTGATGAACAAAGTGGTGAATGCTATGAACAATTTGTTTATAATGCTAACTGCGTTACTCAGTTTTTAGTATGATGGTTTTCTCAGTTTGAAAACATTTTCAAACTAAAAAGCGCTACAATAGTTTTGGTGAGACCGAAATAGAGAACTTCTGGTGTACGAATCGCTTAGCGTGACTGATAAAGCCTTCTAGCGGAGGTTACTTAACCAGTGTAGTTAAGATGTCTAATTCTTGAGTCACCTAATCACTGAAGCCTCTACAGCCCACTACAGTGTAGTATAGTCACAACAACTCTTTTTGTTGATCCGGTATTTTGTCCACCGAGTCCCTTTTTGTGCCCGTTTACAAATTGCCAACTGGTTACCAACTTGAGTGGCTACCAATCGTATGAGAAATCAAGCAAGCTATTATACATAATAGCTCATTGTTCGTGGTTGTTTTCATGTACTATGTCTTAGTTCACACTCCATTTCCATATTAAGCCAGCCGCTATAGCACAGCTCTTCTGCCGGAGAAACGTCCAATTTTTCTGGCTAGGCTATTTTCTGAGATGTATGAAAGTTGGATGAGGCAAGTAGGCTGGTGAAATCTCAAATATTTCTTTTAAAAGTGAACAATTTTTGGAATCCTCTCGTATCTGATAACTAGTGAATTGCACTATGTGGTGGAATGAGACTCAGCATTACTTTTTCTTTCTCCTGGTTTATGAATGTTTGGGCAAGGTGTGCTTCTCTTTTATTATTTAGAGAGAATCTTTTCTTCATGACTGCCTTCGTTATATAAACTAGCGTCACCGTGACACATTCATCCAGCTATTACTTCTTTTGATACCTATATTGTCAGTCTCCCCAGGGAATGCTCATGGTCAGAATGGTTTAATGGTCATTCATTTGCATAGTCTTGACGTAATCAGAAGTGTAATTCTTTTAGACTTTTCCGAGTACTGTAGCAACGGAAATAGGATCAATTTTCACACTCGCAGTCGTTGGTTTTTTGGGCTTTAGCGATCGTGTAGCGCGATTCACGGTTGAGTGGTGACTGTCAACACATTCACGTTCACTGGTTGAAAATTCGTGTTCAGCAACCTATGTATCTTTCGCATCAAAAAATTACAATCTCTGTGAGAAATGGACATTTTAATCAGTGAATCTACTTCAATGACAATTCAGTCTTTAATAGCAGTCTGTCTACCGTCTGGGAAGTCTCCTTAATGGAAATCTCAACACTTAGTACCTCGAAAACCGCTGAGCAGTTAAACAAGCGCTCCAAAATCAAAACTTATCTTTTTTTGCGTAAAAAGCTGTATGGAGGTTGTTCAAAAATCAACCTTTATTTCAGAATTGCCATCTCTCAAGCTAGCGAATGATTGCAAAAACATAGTCTGAAAAGAAGTATGATAAATAAAAGTTGGAAAAATGTTACTCTAATCAACAACGTAGTGTTATTTCTGAAGCATAGGGGTTTCGAGACATGAGAGTTTTTAGACAAAAAATATCTTCAATAAAGTCTCTCTGTGGATTTCCATAATTCAATGACGATATGGTCTTCTCAAAACCTCAACTTACCTAATAATTTCTCGAATTTCCTTCAAAGCGCACTGATAAACAATACTCACGCCGTGTACAGCCAATAAAGTGGCCATCGGTGACACGTATGTGAACTAAAAGGACTACGCAACTAATCAGTTAGCAAAAAGATTCTACCATTTGAAGCTTTTTGCGGGAGTCCCTACTGATGGATGTTTCATTCCAACAAGGCTTATGGAGGATATTTCCTTCGTTGGCTGAGTCCGTAGCACGGGGTGTACACAAAGATTATTATTCGGCTCACGTTGCGACATGTTTCGTCTTCTTCAAAGCCGATGGTGCTAGCTCGATGCTGCGCTCAGAGGGCTCGGTTTACAACACACTAAGCGTTCTGTGCAACCGCTGAAATAACCGACTTCTGCAGCTCAGGTGGCTGGAGAATACAAGGGTGCATTCACTATCAACAGGTGATCAGCTAAATAATAAAACAAATAGCTAATTAGCACAAAAGCCAAGTGCCACAACGAGACGAACGAAATTAAACAAGCACTTCGAATCATTAGCTCCTAAAAAGACGGAATGTATCGAAACGCTCATCAAATAAAAATATCGTGATAAAGGCTTTATAAACGAAGAAAATACGACCGATTAATCATGCCGAGGTTGAAAGAAAGTCGGTTTACAACAAATTACATCTTACACTTGAGGCTGCCTCGGTTACCATGAGATGCTGGGATTCTTGAACAGGCCACTTCATCAAAAATGCTCTGGTAATTCCCACTAGTTGAGACTATTGAGTTGTCACACGGTCTGGAGTATCATTATTTTCCTGTTATCGGATATGGCTCATCGAAGGAGCTTTACACAATGAACAAAGTCTTTCCACCAGAATATTGGTGAAAAATGAATGCCTGAACCTCAAATTATTCAAAGTCATACTTTTTTTTGAAAAACCCCACTTACAGTGCCGTAGCAGTTATTAAAAATTGTGTTTCACACATATGACGTCTTATCCGCGTATTTCTCGCAGTGCAGAGCTCCTCCATTAGACCGTTGATAATAGTTTAGTAGCACGAATTTCGAAAATTCTAAACATGTATTTGTTTCCTATAAAAGTCTCTACACAGTAGTGTGGCAGAAAAAACAAAATTACATTTCACACACGTGTTTTTCACACAGGTCAGAGCTCTTCCACTGAACTATGTAATCATTCGATAGCAAGAATCACGTTGATTCCAACACTGTGCCTGTTTCCTAAATAACTGTATCAGTGCACTGTAACAAGGAAAAATGGACTTCGAACACGCCGCGCAGCGATTGTCCTAGGGCGCGTTAGTGAAGTGTACTTGCTCTACGTATTCACATTGGCGCGTAACTCTCGCTATTCAATTCAACTTTGATTCTCCGCTTTGAAATAAATAAAGCATATGTCTTTGAAATATCTCATAACTATTATTCGAACCAACATGTCATGTGGTCTATTATAGAGCTGACTTATAGGGCCCTACTACACGTGTTTCGACCTTGACGGTCTCGTCACTCGGGCAGATACCCTTCGTCTTTAGCCAATCTCTCCGGGCGCTCTAAAATGCTCGTCGTCGCCTACTCTTAATGTAGGGGACTGAGCGCCCCGAAAAGATTGGCTGAAGGCGAGGGTTAACCGTTTGACTGACGAGACCTTGGAGGTCGAAACACGTGTATCGAGCCTATAGGTCAGCCCACTTAACAGACCACATGACATGTTGGCTCAAATTATAATAACGAGATATGTTGAAATTTGAGCATGGTCTTGATAAAGCACTCGAAGTGAAGAGAAAATTACAAGATAAGTAATAAAAATTTAGGCGATAAAGCGCGACATTCGTCAGGTGCAAATTTATTTCTTTGCGACATTGTTGTAAAAGATCTTTTGTGGAAACCAAGTATATTTGTGATATATCCAAAATCTGAACTACTCAACGATAGGTTATAATTTAGTGAATGAGCTCTGTTACTCAAGAGATACGCGCGATAACGCGCGACGCTTGTGATACACAAATTTATTTTTGGTGCTACAGCGCTGTAAGGAGGCGTTTTTGAGAGCAGGTATGTTTTCGAGTTCATCGAAATTTGAGTTTTTGAATGGTCATTGAACTTTTAGCGAGAAGCCCTTGTCAAGCCAAAAATGTTTTCTCAAGAAACCCTTGCCCATAATGGAAAAGTGCACATCTCACTGACGATTTGGATATCCGTTGAAAGGAAGCAAAACCTGCTTTGATATTATATGGATTCCTTTTAAATAATATCAGTTATTTCGCTTAAGCTGTAGAAAACAAGTTTTCAACATTCGTTGGAGTCATCAATTTTATGACTTTGTTATTTTCTTATCACAATGTTTTAAAGAATTTTGAAAGCGTAAAACGCTTACTATTTCTGTCAATGGATAATTATCAGATGAATTACATGCACATTAGAGAAGATATGGAATTAATGGGACATTTCAATATGTACAAAGTCGACACTTTCCTCTACGACTATCTTAACGGAAACGCAAACGGATCACGATAGTCGTAGTATTAATTTTGCCGAATTTCTAGGTTCTGAGTTTGGTACAACTAAAGTAGGAACGATGAAGATAGTAGGAGGTATGCCTTGAATATGCATCCATTTTCTCCCTCATGTCGATCATCTACTCAACTTCTTGTTCAAGATTGCTTCTATTATTTATGTAAAGGGATGTATTCTGAGAAAGCAAAATCATCTGTTCTTGCTAACATTTATAGGCTCCTCAAACTACCCGCTTCCTTTGCCTTGGCGTGCCGGCCTTTTTTTTGTGTTTTTGGGCTCATTTGAAAATTCGTCTTCTCCCGTACTGATTAATATATAATTTAGCTACTTATTTCAAGATAGAGTTGAGAAGCGAGCAAACTGGGTTATTCATGATGCACGAATGGCTGTTGGGTTCAAATACAACGGAGGCAAGTGAACGCATCAATCTGGCTTGGGGCGAAGACACACTTGGAAAAGTACGATGTACAGGTGGTTCAAAAAGTTTGACGAAGGTGAAGAGAAATTCTTTAAATGGAGCACTGGCTGCGCGACAAAAAATTTAGTAACGATATTGAATTGCTCATTTCGGTCATTCATTTCTTCAATTGTAAGAAGCCAGAATTTCATGCTCACGGAATCGATCTTTTGCCGGAGTGGAAGGAAGTGCTTGAAGTTGAAGCGGAGTACTTTGACTATTAGTTTCGCCTTTGTTCGGGTGTAATAGGTGCATAAATAAATGTTTTCTAAGTATTTTCTCAGAACTTTTTCCTAATCCTATTGAATCATCTCGGACGGAATTAGTAAAATGCTAAGAGAAAGACACTTATGCGGGCCAACAAGGTTTCATATGGCATCCAGTACAACAGACTACATCCATGCGACGACATTCTCGATGAAGTTTCGCGAAATTACGAAAGATCAGTTTGTTTCATTTTTCATCAATTCGAATTTAGCCTCTGACTTAGTAAGTGCGTAAATCAAAGACTCTGATGATAAGGACCTTAATACCCTAGACAGAGATGTCCCTTTTTGCGTTTGCCCAGTCATCAAATCGTTCCGAAGCAAGCGTAACATTAAAGTAAATGGGGTCTTTAAGGGTTTCTTCAGTTCCGGAAGATCAGAATCAAAGTTATAAAAAATTAAAGACGGAAGACATGTGCATTTTTGCTTATCTCGGAGGCGTAAATCCAACCACACATTGGTTAAGACAGTGATGCTTTCAGACGAGATCCCACTTGTTTTAGTGACTTTCGTCACAGTACAAGCCTTGACTTGCATGATTGCACTCCGATACCCTGACGGGACACTCACAGTTCGAGAAAGGCTATGGAGAAAATCATCCACCAATACTAGTCAGATCTCTTCGCTAGTCATGTCCTCTTACCGTCATATAAATTGAAAGAGGACATATATGTCGTTCCACCGGTCCTCCCTTCCTAACTTCGACATGCAATATCGTCGGTGAGGAACAGAACAACACCCGGTCCAGACAGGATTAGACCAGAACACCTGAAGAACCTGCCGCCAGTTCTTATCAACACCGTGGCTCGGCTCTTCCCTCGCTACCTGTCAGAATGCAAGGTTCTCATTCAAAAGGGAGACCTTTACGACATGGGCAATTATCGCCCAATATGCTTGCTGTCCGTTGTCTATAAACTCTTTACTGGGAGTCATCCTAAATAGGACTGACAGAACACTGGACGAAGGAGAGCCATGCGAACAAGCAGGATTCCGAAAAGGATTTAGTATCATAGATCACATTCACACGATTACAAGACTACTGAATTTTCACGAGAGTACAAGCAACCACTCTGTCTCACTTTCATCGACCTGAAAAAAGCCTTTGATTCAGTGGAAAGCAGAAGCGGTTATAGAGACTGTGGATAGCCAGAGCGTCCCTACTTGGCATATAATGATCCTTCGTGAGATTTATAAAGATTTCACGACCAGAATATCTCCATTCTACAACAATATCACCATTGACGTAAGAAGAGGGTTCCGGCAAGGCGATACAATTTCGCCAAAACTATTCACTGCCACCCTACAAAACGGCATGCGAGCATTAGAATGGGACGATATGGGAGTGAAAATTGAAGGTCGACAATTGAATCATCGTCGCTTTGGTGACGATATCGTTCTCATAACACCAAACATCAGTCAAGCGGAACGAATGCTGACCGATTTCGATAACGCCTGTGGAAAGATTGGTCTTCAACTAAATCTAACGAAAACAATGTTCATGAGGAACGGATGGGTTTCGAATGCTCCATTCACGTTCAACGGAAAGAGAATCTCCGAATGCTCCAGTTACGTCTACCTAGGTCGTCAAATCAGCATGATTAACGACCTAACTCCAGAGTTGAGCAGGAGGAAACGAGCGGCTATGGGGAACGTTTGAGAGCATCGAAGATGTAGTGAAGAGGACAAGGAACATCCGACTCCGTGCCCACCTTTTCGACTCGACAATTATCCCTGCCCTAACGTATACACCAGAAACCTGATCTCTACGTAAGCAGGATGAAAGATCACTTGGTAGAACGCGTAGTCGAAAGGTCGATGATAGGAGTATCCCGTATCTCGCAAATGAGAGAAAGGATCCGAAGTTCCGACCTACGACAACGATCGGAAATTAGAGACGCCGTTCTTCACGCCAGGATATCGACAATAAGGTGGGCCGGACACGTGATGCGCTTCAACGACAACCGATGGACGAGAGCCGTCACCGACTGGATTCCTCGGGACGTCAAGCTCTCTAAAGGAAGACCACTGACCCGTTGGTCCGATTTCTTCACGAAGGCGATAGAAGAAAGATATGTGCTCAGCGAATTCCTAGAGCGAGGAGGACCCATTGAGCTACTCTTGCACGCGATAGGGAAAAATGAAAGAGTTGCTGGTACCTGCTAGAGTCACTCGACGATCAACGGGACGACAGGTGGTACAGGTGATACAAGCCTTGACGCAAAAAATAAAAAAATAGGTTGCGATTTAATCTCCCAGACATTCCATAGCGCATGTCACACACAACAAAGTCGAATGTTGTCTACAATTCTTACCTATGTTGATCAGGAGCAAAACTTCAAATCACCATTCCAAGCCAATATAAATTCTAAAATCTAATAAACCTAATAAGCTAAAAAAACCTGTCCTTTATTACGTTGACAACAAATTGTACTGTACAGAGATAATCTCAACTTGCTAACATTTTGTAGCTTATTCTAACGTGCTAAAAACCTTTTATATAGGGAATTCTGTCAACAAATCTTTAAACCTGTAGTTTTCTTTCACGTTTGTGGTATGAAAGCTCTGGACAATTCTTCATACGGAAAACGCTGAACGCAGGCCTTCGACACTCATGATCCCACATAAAAGTAACCTCAACGTATTAGTTATTAAATACTTTTGAAAAGAGCATGGGAAACAGCTGAAGCTTGAAAGGCTGTCGTCAATGGTAGCATGACACATAGTAGCACTCCCATATGATTATCGAACATTAATTCATCAAGTGATCATTTATACAGACAAGAGCACTGTGACAAAATTATATTTTCCTTCCTGATTAAGCCTGTAGCACGCAGATGGTCATAAAAATCCATTCGGCTAACGTCACAACGAGTTTGACCTTCTTCGGAGTCAGTGTGACTGTCCACAGGCGTTCGTCCTCGTTGTAATGTTCTTCAGCAGATACTCACTATCGGCAGCAACCGTTCTATCTATATTCCCTTTGAGGACCACGTGGGACATTTCGTCTCACACCGCGCGACGTCACATCTCACTAGCTACTGTAATGGCGACGTCGTACCTCGCAAAAGAGGCGGCTCATCTTGTGGAAAGACACACGCAGACAGTACGATGGATGCGAGAAGACGAACCCAAGTTTTGAGGGAGCATTATCATCATGAAATGTTGGAATTTCATTGAAGAGCTATAGAGATAGTCTCAGTAAAAAGAACATCAAAATCTTCCATATTCCATTCGCATTCATTATGTTTCAACAATAAAACTACATTGCTCAATGATAACGATAATGATAATGATAACGATAAACAGTGTATTGCAATCTAGAAAGTCTCTCTTGACAAATAAGCTTTGTTTCGTGATTGTTTCGTATAATATTGTCATTCTTTTGACTCACACATTTGGCTGCTTCCCACGAATTAGTTTTCAATGCCCAGAGCGTACTGTTCTTTGCCTTTGTTTTCACTCTCACTTTTCTCACGATCTCAATCAGCTACTGTTACGGCTGCCTCTCGTATCGTTAGAATTGAGGCGCTCGTGGGAACGAAGACGCAGGCAGCAGGACATTCTCGCACAGAGACGCACATGTCGCTCTCCAGGACCGACGCGTAAGCGACGGCGCGATGACGCCTACCTATCAACGCTACCCCTCAAAGGGTTATAAGGCCATCGCCGATCGAGGTCCTTTATAGGAGCGATGCTCACCAAAAAATATTCAAGTGGATCGACAAGGAAGGCGAAGACAAGGCAACGAGAACGAGCGATTGTGGGCAGTCCACTCGGATCATCGGTTCTGAAGATGAAACTTGTTAAAACGTTAGCCGAGAAAATTTTATTACCAATCTCTTGGTTAAATCAATCATTTCGTAAAGGTTTGATCAGCGAAGAATATCATTGATTTATATTGCGGAGGTTGAAGGAAAGTGCTTTACAACTTGTTGTACAACTTAATCAACCAAGGAGTAAAAAGATTTCTAATGACCCAGCAAAGTGGTAAATCTAACTAAAGAACACGTCTATGGCGATGGTAGAAATACGCAGCGTTACGTGGCTGGAACAGGTGGAGAGACAAGAATCAAAGAATTCCCGCGCACGTACAACATGCGAATGCTTCTTTTGGTTTGTCGATAAATCTCTTCAAACGACTACTAATCAATATCGGAAGTATGGCGACGGGGTGTGCCTACCGTTGCCACTAATTTGCTTTATTGAGCTGATAGATGAGTGTTGCCGCTGACTGCTATTGTTGGTGATGACTCGAGTAAATATTAAAAAAATTATAGGGAGTAACAAGACAACCTAAAAATATATGCATAAGTACAATAATAATACAATAAGAACACAGCATGAATAACGACGCATAACTGTATAAATACGATAATACTGCGTTATGACTAAGTGCGTAGTGATAAAGTGGAACGATATAAACTGAGGATTGATTAGTGAGTGAGGTGAACTGATAATGTGAGCTAAGATTGCGTGGCTTGACTAGACAGTAGACCTCAGAATGCAGTTATGCTTGCCCCGAGCAGGACTTAAACATCGAAGGTGGGAGCCAGCGGGTGATTACCTACGTCGGAATGCTTATCGTGGACTATATACATGGACTGAAACCCATCCCCGATGGCGGGCCAAGCAGAACCCACAGGACTTGGTCCACTGCCGTAGCAGTGAGCTCCGCCCACAATGATACGAGCTTCATTAGCAACTGGTAAGAAGAGAATATAATGAGAAGTAGAACGACTAAAAGTGAACTAATCAAATCATAACAGATGGGTGACAATAGCGACCGCTCACGGGGCGGACAGATTACGAAATTGTCCTGAGCCCCGATAAGACAGGCCCGTTAACCATTTTCCATGAACACATTACGTTCTTCTCTCTGGGCTACCAGGGCTCGCCCACAAAAGTAGCAACGGATTCGTGGAACCGTTGCTACAGGGAGTTGTTACCGTTTCCTCAACTTGTATAGGAGTAGTTTCAAAACATTTACAAGACAAGTGAAAGAGAAGACAAAGTAAGAAGACAAAAACAACTCTTTGAAAACTAACATTGGAAAGGATCATATGTAGGTGTTGATCATAAGCATGAAGTCGAACTCGTATCAGAATTAAAATCAATAAATCGTTAAAACAACATAAACAAAGCTAACTAAAAAAAAACATGTCAGCAGTAATCATAAACAAATAAGGCTTTTAGCTTTGATCGATCCCTGAGTGGTGCGCCACATATTTGCCCTCATCTTCACCGTTCGAGGTAATTGAAAGCAAATCTAGCCTCCATTATGACTCGCGATGGTCTACCGATGGATGTATCAAATCAGTGCTACTATCCTCTCAGACAAGTCTGGTAACAACTTATCGAAGCCGAAAGGATGGAAGGCTTGATGAACTTTAAGCGCGGGACCGCAGTATCGAGCACCAATTAGTCGACCACATGTGTGTCATAAAGCACTTTCAACTACTGCGCCACGCGCGCTCAATGGCAATATTATGCGGCTGTTTCCATTGAACAGTCCATAAAAAAGAAACTGCTATGTAATCTCCTTAAACTAAACTCTCTATCATTGGACATTTTTACGTAATCCCGTTCGTCCAGACTTAATTTGATAAGGTCGAGAGGCTTTTCCACAGTGCTTAACAGCATCTATATTCAAAATGACCAAAAGTACATCTTCAATAAAGATTGAAAATGAAGACAGAAACAGCCAACCTGAGGGAATCCTTCTTTTCAGCCATTATGATCTAGAAACACTGCAAAAGAGATCTAAACAACATGAAAGACTACTAATCAACGAGAACCCAGCTGGTTTCGCATTGGAATAGCAATCTATAAACAGACACAAGTAAAGAAAACACATCATTTATTATCACGAAACAATAAATGTAGAGAATAATAAATTCACTTAACGAGAACATTGCAGTATGATCCTCCCACATAACTGTAAAACAGATTAATTAAGAAAAATTTGAAGTGAAAACCAATTAACCACGTTGTCACACTACACAAAGACTTACCACAGTCCACATGGAGAAACCAAATTCACAGCCGATATTAGTTGTACCAACTGAGCATACAAAAAGTGCGTGGCGGTTATTTCACCTAAGAATGAAAACTGCCCGAAATGAAGGTTCAAAAGAGGAAAGAAAAACGAAGCAATAGATGCAGTTGGAAACGAAATGAAACAACAGACATCATTTCAAAAAATTCTAACCCTTTCCGGACGGTGAGGGTTATTTGGCTCCTCAACCAGAAGTCTTTTTTGCTGAAAAGTGCTATTCTACTGGAATTTCAATAGTCATTCGAAGGATCAAAATTTGAGGACTTCAACACTGTCGTGGTTTTTGAAAAGATCTTTTTAGTGTGCTGTAATATCGCAAATGAAATTTTGTTTCACCTAACTCAAGATCCATGAATAGCCTTTCACTAAGCCAGATTATTACTCATTCCATAGTGCGAGTCTTCATGATTCTGAAACTGAATTTGGCATTTCAGAACATCTTCTCAGTAGCTGTAGGAGCGAAAAATTACGTTTCGTACTTAGATTTTTTTTCGCTGATAAGAGCTACATCTACGCAAGAAATATATGAGCGTGTACAGAAGATTATAGAGTACTAGAGTGATACAAAAAAAAAACTCAAAATTTGTTCCGAAACGAATGCAAAAACCTATTAACTTCTAAGAGACCACGAGCATCAAATATTATACACTATTGTTTAAAACGACTTTCGACAGTACGAATTTCGACATTTTCAATGATGTTTCCTTTTTCAGAAAGACTTCTTAGTGCGTTGTTATAGTTAAGAGAAGACTGGGCTTAACGAATGGCGCGCATCTCATGCCACGTGCTAATGCGCTGCGCGATCGACACGGAGCCGAGTGCGAAACTCAATATTCTCTTAGCTGTAATAGCGCACGAGAATGTTCTTCATGGAACATAAAAATATCAATAAAATTGCTGAGATTTGTGCTATTAAATTGATATTGGAAGTCTGAATGGAAATCTACGTCCAGCAAAGATGCTTGAGCGTGGAATATATTTTTACTTCTACTTTTACAGTACATATTTGAAAAATTTGAAAAGTAGAATACAGTCTTCAAATTCTCGTAATTTAAGCATTCGAATAATTATCAAAGCTTTGAATAGGAATAAAAAATACGTTTTTTGAATATGGGTGGATAGGAAAAGAGTACGAAAAAGCTTCTTTGGAGAAACAAATTTCTGGGTAATAGATTGCATAATGCCAATTTTCAAAGCTTTTTACTCAAACACGATTCTCCCTGCGCGCTCAATTCTTCCACTATCCATAAGTTCTTAACTTCTTCCTCATATACGTCAACTCTAAATAGTTGGAAGTAAACGAATGACTGATATAAGCATAGCTATAGACAAAGTTATCAATGAACTAGTTTCGCATACACTATCCATCATCATTTTGATAGATCACTCATTATTTTCCAGTTTCTATTCACTATAATGACTTTTCGACATTGTAAAAAACCGGGGGGGAAATCAAAACAATAGAATTTTATGGCGACATCCTTTTCTACAATTCAATACAATTGATTGATTGCAAAATTTATTATGACTGCGTACTAAACCAGCGTTTATCTCTACATACGACGCATACATTTGAGCCAAAAACATATAAGCGAGTAATGAAAATCGTGTTCTATCAAAGTAATAGAAGAATTTCGAAAGTTTTACAAAGCGGATAAAAAACTTTACTCGAACAACGAAACTGGCGAGATTCGCTAAGTGTGCACTGATTTGCATAGAGGTCCAATAGGGGTTAGATGGTGAAAATCGCACGCCGTTCGTGAATCGATCATTTACCGGCAGCGATAGACTATGATTATTCACCAGCATGATGACTTCAGCTGGACGAAACTCTGGCATTACTTACATAATGCAATTTCGATTTCGCGTCCAGAAATCCTATGAGACCGTATTCGCAATCAGCACATTCCAAATACTGACACCTTCATCCGACTTTGTGAGTCCCACATTATCAAAGTCATAAGTGTCCTGAACTAACCAAAATCCAGTGACCGCCCCTGAAAAGAAGTCTCGAACTGTAAAATGTTGAAAGAAACTACGACTTCACAGGTAGTACGGTCAAAAATTAGAACAAACTGCAAAAACAGGGAAAAAGGACAAAAGCATGAGAACTGACAAATCACAAGTCACTTCAATACTCTGATTTGTATCACAATTTCATTTTACTAAGCGAATCCCAATACTTCCAAAATTCGATTCGCTTCCTCACTTACATCGTCCCAAAAATCTCCTATTACTTTCGCGTGGTGCTTCGACTACTGCTTGTGGATTCCCTCATGAAGTTTTATGAAACTGATAGAGTCAGATACCCTATATTCGTGAACATAGTCAGGTTTAGGCGTTTCCAAGTCATTGCTGGTGTTAAGAGAGTGAGTTCAACCAGCAATTTGTTCTTTCCAGTATTTTGCATCAATAACCAATCGGAGACCGTCCCCCGTCCCTTCCCAAGAAAAAATGACCATTATCCGACATTTATGTTCGTCAGAATACTTCCAAAATTCGATTCGCCTCCTCACTTCCATCGTCCCAGAAATCTCCTATATTTCGCATGGTGCTTCGACTACTGCTTGTGAATCGTCGGAACGATAAATGGGATCAGGGCAACGAAAAGACTCATGATGCACTGTATCAAGAAGCAGGGTGACAAGCAAGAGTTGGCCCAACTCATTCCCCACATTCCTCCTATCACTCTTCTTTAGTTCGGCTATCGTGAAGATTGGAAGATGTCAGATCAGCAGTGTACCCCAATATTCATGAATAAGATCAAGTCCTCAGGCATTAGCCGGAACAAGATGTGATATTTTCGAAGACCTTTATGGAGTGAGGATGAGAGGAACGAGTCCAATGCGGTGAGTGACTTGCAAAAAAACTATGATAATGGGAGCTCCAAAATAGAAGAAAAAAAGCGGAATACTGAAGAAAAATTATGCCTATAGATTCCTTTAATGCCCACTTTTTGAGTGCCAAGATTCCAATCCTGATGGCAGAGTGGCAGCATCTCGTTTCTGTTGGACCATGGTCCTGCGCCAGCAAGAAGTACCACGCTACCGCAAACGATACACACAAGGCGCTCTCTGCTCGATGAACCCTCAGTCACGTTTGATGTTGACATCTGTAATAAATGGAATCAACGATTTCTTGTAGATTTCTTCCAGTTCATAGCAAAGTTTTTTCTCAATCAAGGAAACACACCTTCATGATTAAGACTCGTTACACTTCAATACTTTTATACAAGATTATATTTAAAACGACTGTACACTCACTTTCTGATCCATCATGGATATTGTAGTGCAAGAAGGACTGGATGAGCTCGTCTTTCAACTTAAGCTGTCTGAAAATACGACCGTTCCTTTAAGATGACTCCATGCAACAGAAAAATGAAGTTAGCCTGATGGAATGTTTTAAGCTTTTCAAAATGTCTATTAGGGCATCTGTGTGGTATACGCACGTTTCGGCGTCCTCGCAAGTCTCATAAGTGCGACATGTCCTACGACTCAACTCTGCTATTATTGGCAACCGGCGCCGAAAACATATCACTATAGCCGAAGTGAAAGAGCTAGCTGATCTTGTGGTTTGATCGATTGATTGTCGATGTCATACGGCTGTTACAGAGCATATATTAATCATTATGAAGCATGCAATATCCAGTGATCATTTCACCAGATACAGAGTGATACTTATTCGGTGTCGATTACTAATAGTAGAGAGGTGAGTCGTAGGGCATGTGGTACTGCTGAGGCTTGCAAGAAAGCCGAAACGTACATTTGCTACCGAGATGCCATACCAGTCCTCATGAAATGCTCAAAACATTCTATCAAACTATACTAATTTTCAAGTGAGATCTCAAGATAGTCAGTTGGAAAATATTATTGAAAATAAAGCTCTCGGAGTTTATCAATCCGTGAGGGATGCGCTATTCATTCGACCTCAGCAGGAATCGTTAGAAGTGACTGAATGCACTTCTGATCTCTGCAATTACTCGCGATGGACCACCGATGTATAAAGTTAACGCTGCTATCCTCCCAGACAATTCTGTTATCAGTTTGCCGATCTTGGAGGGATGGAAGGCTTGTTGAGTCGTGAACGCGGGATGGAACTATGGACATCGTGCGCCTCACAGGGCACCTCTATACACTGTGCTACATGCGCTCATAACGACTTGATAGTATAGAGATTCCCATTACACTGTTCGATAACTACTGCCAAAAGATTTTCTCAACATGTTAGGATGCATGACAATAAACGAAAAACATTATAAAAAGGTGCTCAATTTCGCGCAACGATTGCTAATTACAAATGCCTTTGAAGAGCCTTTCACCCTTGTACAAAGACCTATAGGAGACCTTCGCCAGACTGGTAGAAAACATAGAAACAAGAAGGGTAGTCAATACGGAAAAAGAAGGATATTTCTTAAAACTTTTATATTATCTACATAACAATGCTATTCTTTGTCTTTGCCGTTGTTCGTTGTTGTGAATGTCGGGAATCGAGCGAACTAATTCACGGAAATGCTCTAAACTCGATTCGACTTGTCGCAAGTGCGCAGTCAACTCTGATCCGCTACCTTTTTCGAACCTCAACACAACATTGATAGCTTCTTCGTTGACAAAGCGTGAAGCACGATGTTGGAATGAAAAAATTATTCGGCTAACGTCTCGGGCCTTCAGAATTTTTTTTATCACCACCTTCGTACTACAGGCTCAATGTACGAAGACAATATAGCCATTCAGTGACTGATTCTTGAAAACCTTCTTGGAGAGCATTGATCCAAATATTCTATAGAAATTTCATACAGTTTTTTATCGAGGTTTGATATCGCATGTTAGAGGTCTACGTACATTTCGATGGTTTTGCCAGTCTCATCAGTACCACACGCGGCATACTAAGAGTAGCATAGGGGAATCATACCACACTGCTGAACCGCATCGTCTTTCTCTCAGTTGATGTTATGCGACTGTTATCATATTTGAACACTGACTTCATACAACTGATTCCCACAAAAAAAAAGTCTGCGGACCTATACACATGGATATGTATATGCATGCACATGCATATATATGCGTACATATATACATGTATACACCCAACGATGTTGGGTGATGCGCAAAACTTTGACGCCAAGCTGGAGTCGGACCCGCACTTCACCCTTTCCGGAGGTGCGTGTATGAGCATTTGTACTATCAAAGCCCGTTTTGCTCTCCACTTTTAAACTGTTGACGGTTTGTTGCTGATAGATTGATGCGTTATAGCGTTGAAAAGCTGGTGGTGAAGTAAGCGTCGGTAGCGCATTTGGTCAAGCACGTGTCCCCGGAAAGGGTGAAAATCAGGTTCGAAACCCACCTGATGTCAAAGTTTTGCACATCACTCAACATCATTTGATATATACATGTATATATGTGAACGTATACACATGTACATATATATATCATATGCACATATATATATATGTATAGACACACCCATAGACTTTGGCAATCGGTCGAATGAATTTAATGATCGAATATAATAACACCGTTTAGACGACTGAGAGAGGGACTGTGCAACACGTGATATCTCACTTGTCGAGCACTGTGGCATGTTTCCCTCTGCTACTCTTGGTATGAGACGTGTAGTACAGAATCAAACATGCAATATCAACTTCGATAAAAAAAAGGCTTAATGAGAAGTCTGTGGAAAAAAAACATGATTGATTGGCAATGCCGAGGTTAAAGGAAAGTCGGTCTGCAAGAAAACGATGCGCAATAAAGCTCTCGTTGTTGATCAACATCTAAGGAATGCGCCATGCATTCGTCTTCAATTTTAACATCGTTTGAGGTGACTGAATGCATATCTGGTCCTTGCAATGACTCGCGGGAGTCCCGCTGTATCGAGTCAGTGCTGCTTATCCTCCCAGACGAGTCCGGGACCAGTGTGGTAGCAATTTGCCGACCTCGGAGAGATGGAAGGCTTGGTGAGCTATGAGCGCGAAATCGAACCGTCCAATCTATGTGCGACGCAGAGCACCTCTAACCACTGAGCCACATTAGCTCTCTCGGTTTACAATATCTTAACATAACGATTATAGAAGAGAGGTGATTGCAGTGCGCCAATTTAGAAAGTCAACTATTGTTTCACAGTATTTAGGGTTCCGACAACTTCTACAGTAAATAATTTGCAGATATCGAATGCTGCAAGAATGTTGTTGAGAGAAAGCACAACAAAAGTATAAGAAAAACACGTAGAATAGACGGTGGATGGAGAAGAAACGTTTACTCTACGAAGTGATCAGATGAGGGAGATCCGAGTAGATTTTATTCAGACTATTCTGACACTGCGCTCATCCTTACAATCAGCGAAGCTCATTCAAAACGACACAAAACTGCTAAAACTGAAAATAAATGTGAAGAAAAGAAAAAAAAAACTTTTATTCAGACACGCTATTTACTCGTCTTCACAGTAATTTTTCACTATGTCGATCGCAGTACTTGTAGCATTCAGTTCGTTTTTCTTATCTTCTTATTGAACGCCGTAAAATACTGGTTGAGCGAGTCTCCTTGCAATCTCGAGGATAGCCGGGCTGTGGCGTTCCATAGGTCGTTGTTGTCGACTGTCGACGAGGTAGGGGAGGGTGAAGGGGGGGGGGGGAGTGAGCAGGGCACCACGCGCGCCGCGACGAACATCACAATCACTCGGCCAAGGGACCCGTAGAAAAGGAGGAAAAAAGGAAGAAACGAAATTTCAAAAAGAAGAAGGATTTCTAGAAAAAATAGAAAAGACGCACGGTTTAAAAAAAAATCAAGGAATACGGGCACTCGACGCAGTCACGGACACCACACATCGAGTCACCGCAGATCACGCTCGGTAATTTTCTGGTATGGTCATGTCGAATCTCAGTGGATATTCCGTTTCAGGGTATTTCAGCGAAGCTATCGGGCGGTACGTATGGCTCAGTGGGAAGTAAAGGGATACGAGACAAAGAACTGGGTATTGATCAACCCTTAAGGGATGAGCCATGCATTCCACTCCATTCGTAGCATCTTACAAAGTGTCCGCATACATCTCGGGCCTTTAAAATGTCTCGCGGTGGCTCCCGCTGTATCGAGTCAGTACTGCTATCCTCCCAGAAAGGTCCGAGACCAGTTTGCCGGCCTTAGAGGAATGGAAAGCTTGTTAAGCTTCAAGCACGGGGTTGGACCATCGACCACGTGTATGCCGCAGGGACCTAGTCGGCTTGACCCTTTAGGGACGGCAGTTGATTGATTGCATAGCACAACTCGCAAGAGGCGCGTAATTTTCATTAGTAAATTAGAGTTCTTATTCCATTTGGGAAGTAAAAGCTTAGGTTTTTGTGTAACTCTGATACTAAAAGATTTTTTTTACATGGTCTTATGTTTTTCGTGTATGTATACGTCTTCCATACGATAAAACGTTGAGTGAGGAAAGCAATCTTCTTTAAGACTCCTGCAGTGGTCTTTGATGACTTTTAAAAAAAGCAGACTACAGCATAGAAATCTTCGAGTTTGTTCTATCGAATAGCTTGTAAAATTTTGGCAAAGTGCCATGTAAAAGCCCTAGCCGAGCAAATGAAGCAAACTGATTGTAAAACACAATTTTATTTTAGCTGCTACAACGTAATAGATAGGCTTTTTCAAAAATCAACCATATTGCTGAAATTACAGAGATTTGAGCTTCTGAAAAATCACCAAGTGTCTAAGAGAAAGGTTTCGTCCAGCGAGAAAAGCCTTTAAACGTTCGTGTACCTCAGCTGGTACAAGTTGTCCCTCAGGGATTAGTCTGATCATTACTTGCTTATTGAGTGCATGACCCGATACTAAACTCCCAAATTTTGGGCGATATCAAAAGACCGCTTTTCACTTACTTGTTTGAATAATTAGGAAGAAGCACTACACCAACTATTACTTTTTAGAGAACTTGCGCGAGGTTGGTACATTGGGTCGTCTCGGTTACAATAGCTTACAATTTCCACATGAAATTTTCACTCCTCATCAATAATTGAAGATCTTCACGTAAGAACTGTAATTGTTGCCAACAAAGCATAAAGACCGTTCGAAATTGAACCTCTTTCCAGAATTATCGAGATTTGTGCTATTGATTGACTGCTCACATTCTAATGAAAAGCCATCTTCAAACCCTAACTGTACAATCAAACAGTCGAAGCACTCTGAGTTAGGATTTGAATTTTATTTATGTTCCTACACCGCTCTAAGAAGACTTTTCTAGGAAAACATAGTATCGAAGTCTATGATATTCAGGCTATCGAATGATCATCACTCCCATTACAACACTAAGAGGAAATGCTGGTAATTCCCGTCTGAGATCGAACTCCGTTTTCTATTGGTGTGGTGAGAGATCGATAGAAAAGCTGTATTTCTGCTCTGCAGCTTTGATAACAATCAGCTAATGATCGCACATATGGCAGATCTACATCTTGATCGACAAGCTATGGCAAAATTGCATTCATTTCGACGCTGCCAAACGCCTTCTCATAATGAAAAAAGGTTGGGACAAGGAATATAAGATATTCCCGACAGACTTCAGTCACTAATTCTCTTTCGGAATCCTGCTTGCGCCACTGGGTGTGTCTCATCCAAGCCCTTGAAAATGCGCAAAAAGATGACTTCGTGAAAGCTTCTAGAGTGCACTCTATGAGTGTATTGGACTATAGTCACGAAAATTCCTTCTTTCATTCTTTATGGGTAGGACGACTGCGCGCAAAGTCTTTTACTAGTCATGAATTTTCTCTTACCCAGGTATATTGTCATAATGTCTTGCGAGGAGTACATGTGGATTGTGGTAACAGCCCCAAGGGAACTGGTTGTGATATTGACAGGTCCTGCAGCTGTGCCTCTCTTCATGTTTTCAATCGCATCTCGAACTTCAGAGGCTAGAATTACTTTCTCACCAGTGTGCTTTCAAGGTCCAAGACGGGGGTGTGGAACGAAGATAATTCGTACAGAACACCTCCTTCATCAATTCCACATCACGGCAAAATATAGTAATGATCCTACTTCATTCATTAAGGCGGATAGCGGAAGATAATAGCTGCACAGATCTCTACGGTATTCCATCAAATTAGATAGTTTTTGTGCTGCTCCTGGTAATTTTTTTATCTATCTCAACTTAAATTTCTCTGCAAAGATCTTCTACAACTGACGCTTATTATCAGGCTAGTTAGATGTACTGCAGGAAGATCAAACTTCTGCGCGCTGTTTTTCATGCAACTCCTTTGAGACAGTGAAGGTGCGATCGGAACTTTTCTTCGGAAAGCTAGTGGTTATTTGGCACTGGTTCTGATCCATCAACAAGCAGCCCGTGGTCTTCTATTTCACAAGAGAAGTGGATTTTATCGAAGACGTCCATGTCACACGACTGGCTTTGCGAACGCAAGATCGTCATTCAGAAGGTCATATTCTACTATAACTTTGTGCAATTTATCAGTGTATATCTGGAGGAGACATCGTATTACGTAAACAACTTATATATAGAGGACCAGCTTGAAACCTTCCCATAAAATGTCTCTGATACGTTCATTTCGTTAAAGCGGTGCTCACCCCAGTGGATTCGATTCCAAGCGGTTACAGAATAATATAAAACTGGAATAGATAGACGTAATCGACTCGAATTAGTCAGGATCTGGATTCGACGAAGGTGCAAAGACGTCAGTCTAGCATGCTTTCATAACAATTTCGCGTTCTTCGGTAGTCGGACAAAATATGGAGTGATGATCTAGAGGTTAGATGAAGATGGGAAACTATGCATCAGAATGACATGCACTTTCTAGGCCCGCTATAGTAAAATGTATATTGCTTCTGCTCATCTGCTCACAGAATAATAGATAGCTTAAAAAATTATTGTTTCTTTGATTTTTTAGGAGACGCAACGTATCTCATTCTGCACTGGCCGAAGTTCGTTAGCTGACCACGGTATCGCATGAGATGCAAATTGAAATGTCGCGGCGAAATTGTTCGTCGCTCAACAATTCAGTTGATTAAACACAGTACTGCATATTCAGCTATATTTACCGTTCATTAAAAAATCACAGCAGAATCGATGACTCAATAGTGATTAGTGTGCTTTCAATTCGTTATTCGCGAGTTGACAAAACGTAATACTTTACGTTCGCATCGGAGAATTTTCGTTAACTCATTAGAATCGAAGGAATTTTCTGTTGCCTACGAGATGTGATGCCATCAACATAGAGATGAAAATGCTCATCAAAAAAGTTTCAGTTTCTCGAGTGGAGCTTCTTGATGAAAAAAACCAAAGGATTTGTAAAAAAAAAACACTCTTCAAAAGAGAATAATGAAATTCAGACTTCTCACACGTAACGGTGATGTTGCAGTACCAAGAAGCAGTCGTCTAGTAAGCGAGCACGACCCTCCTAGTAATGAGCAGATGAAACCATAAACTAAGTCCGACTGATGGTCTGCGCTGGATTGTTTCCAACAACTAACCTCCAGTGAAATGAAACGTCATACTGAATTTATTATTCACCACATGATAGGCAGTCAGCGAACAAGCGAAAAATTGATAGGTCGGGGAAAAGTTATGAGAAATTGCTTGCAACTTATGTCGGCCGTTTTGTGTTTTTGCGCTCATTTGAAAGCCCGTTTTCTTCCGCGTTGGTTGGTATATAATTTATCTACTTATTTCAAAATGGAATTAACAAGCGAGCAAATTAATAGCTTGGGGAATTAGTTCTGAGAAAATGCTTGTAAAACATTTATTTATGCACCTATTACACCACAGCAAAGACAAAACTAATAGTCAGTCCTTCAAATTCAAGCACTTCCTGCCGCTTCTCCGCAAAAGATCGATTCCGCGAGCATAAAATTTCATTTCCTTGCTGTTAAAGAAATGACTGAAAGAGTTGTCAAAGAGGAAATTTCTTCAATCGCTTCAAGCACAGCCTGACAATCAACTTCTTTTTGACGAACTAAATGTGGCTGATCTTTCAAACTTTCTTCACCTTCGTTAAACTTTTTGAACCACCTGTACATCGCACTTTTACCAACTGTTTCTTCGCCCCAAGGCAGACTGATGCTCTCACTTGCCACCGTTACACTTGAGCCTAACAGCCATTCGAGCATAAGCAATAATCTAATTTGCTCGCTTGTTGACACCGTCCTAAACTAAGTAGCTAAATGATCTGCCAATCAATGCGGGAGAACTCGAACTTTCAAATGAGCCCAAAACGCAGAAAATGGCCCACATCCAGAAAGTTACAAGCATTTTCTCAGAACTTTTTCCCTACTGATAAGTATACACAATCTTGTTACAACCATTATGGCGAACCTTACGACGGTTTTGCCTTTATCAAGGCTGCGGCAACCCGGCTTTAATGACTACGGCAATTCGATATTGGCCTTGGTAGCCGTCGCATAGAGCCTAATCGAGTAGGGTAATGAAGAGCACAAATGAAGTCGCTCCTATCGCTGTCTCTCCTCAAAGTAGTCTAGATATTCTTAGGTGATCTGGCATTACGGGAGTGCAGGACGATGATTGTGACATAGGACGACAGAGATTATTAGCTTCTTTTGTGACAGTCCATCCTACAGTATAGCATTTGATGACATTTATTACAACAGAACGGTGTTTCCTTATGCCGGAATTCCAAAAAAGATTCTTGAACAGAATCCCTTTCTCTTTTCCTTCCACCATATAAATCGACAAATTACTGTCCACCACAGTAAATTAAGATTTTTTATTATCCTATACTGTAGCGGAAGTGTTTTTTCGCTTGTAATCAAAATCAACTCACAATTGATTATTCAGCTTTAATCATCTTCTACAAAAAAGTCATGACAGATCCTATGATTATTCAGCGCTACGGTGCGTTCGATTGACTATTTGCGAAGCAAATAGAATAGAACTTAGTATGTTGGCACTCTTAATTACGCCGCTCACTACTAAAGCGGGACTTGCACAACAAGAGAAATCCTTACTTAGACAATTCTCAATTTACTTGAGGTGCTTCAGTCAGCGAAAAGTTCAATCAATGTCCAAGCCATAGCATACTGCGCAGCAAACTCATAGACAGAATACTAAGTTTTCCTGTAATCTATTAGCAGAAATGTCGAAACCATAAATGCAGTTCTACGTAGATTTTTCTTACGAGATTCACCATTGTTGCATTAAGCAAAATTTTGAACCAATAACAAAACACACCAAATAAAAAAATAATCTCGAATTATTTTTGAAAACCTAAGGTCATCAGTGGGTCAGATTGTTTAGTTTCTATAGAAAATTGCAGTCCGGACCTTCTTGATGATTCTTGTAAAACATTTTCGGCAATGAATCAAAACACCGCGGAGTTTGCAATCGCCATACAAGCGAAATGACACTTCGTCTACGAAATGTACGATAAAAGCAATAACGAATTTCTATTCACCTGCACATTGTGGAGATTCTTCTCGAAATTGACAGCGCTCTACAAACATCCATCTTCATAAGAAACGTGGGATTTTGAGAGTGTGACGAAAGCCTCACCTAATGCTCACCTCGTTCGTATTTTTGAGAATCTCTTCTTTACTTTCTGATCTCGACAAGTTGCAGTTTCATCAAAGTATAGCATTTCCGTGCCTCAAGAACTGATACCTTTATGCGGATGCTTTTTTGCGATCAATTATGACACAGTTTTAATTTTTGCTCCCTACACTGATGCAAAACCCGCGTATGTCTGAATCGCTCACTGGAAATAGGTAGGTTTTGCTTTAGAGATTGAGCGGCCTCTCCGTTAATAAAGAGAAGTTAACATGGGTACAAAATTCTAGAGACTATTGAAGGGTATCGAAAGTGAAAAAATGCGATATCTATGTTATAAGCTTTGATATGAAAAACGCAGGCGTTAATATTTTGTCGATTGCGAGAGTTTTGTTTTTGGCATAGTCAGGTTTTTACGTCGCGGAGTCACAAATGAAGAGGCGGGGACCGAATATAAGCGTGACATTTAGCGAATCCGAGCATTCACTGAAATTTCTGTTTAAGTGCTCTCTTCCGCGGCATCCAACATTCCGGCTGTGCTTCGCTCCATTAGCCGAATTTCCTGTGTTGCAACATTAAAAATTTTCTTGTAAAGCTTTGAAAACGAACTGAGAATTCTGTAGCTCTTCGAGAATTCAGCATGCTGTTACGTCGACTTTACTCACGTACAAGTGTTGACTGGGAGATCGTTCGATGGCGTGCAAATAATCTGATAAAAAAGGAAAGTTTGTATCCAGCTAAGTCTCAATAATTGCGCAGACTTTTAGAGAAAAACGAAATTATTCTTACCAACATGGCGGGCTATTTGACCGGTCCTTTAATGGTTTCATTACTAGCCACCATGTCGACTGTATTTGGATGTGGAGTGATGCCCCAGGTCAAGGTATTGAATAGAAGATTGTTATCGCGATATATAGGTCTTTAGTCTGAAGTAGTAGTTTATGAAAATTAACCACAATGATTCTCTCAAGTACTTCAGCGATATTCAAAAGCCGTAGCAATCGAGTTCTTGAACGGGACGACTTTGAATGTTACATATGAAAAAGCCTCATAATGATTGAATATAGTAAATTGATTTTCAATTACATTGCTCGAATTACCAGATTTTGTTTAGCAAGGACAATTTCCTTCACCGTCACAGGTTTCACTTTGCCTATAGCCATGGTATATACAGAAGCGCCCGCAGTTTCCGCTCAAATCCCTGGTATAGCAACTAGCGAGGCGGCGGCTAAAGCGTTTGTAGAACGTCTTGTAATGCATACAGTGAGTTTACAACATGAAGATTTCAAATTTCTTTCTGGATAACTTAGAAAGCAACGTGCAATCATTCAAGGGACTTCTAAATGAGCTTGACCAACTATTAGCTGCCCTTCAGGTCTTTGACGTTCTTCAAGGCCAAGGTCAAAGTGCACTTCTACCTGATGTTGTAATCTCCTCCATTTTGAGCCAACTCAGTGTTCAGGTCAATTACGACCCAATGAAATGCCAGATGGCTGTTAAACCTGAAGAGAAGCGTGAGTCTTCCGTCCTAAAAAATACTGCTTAAGAGATTGCAGACAGAAATATGACATGCGTAAAATAAAAAGAAAATGTGTTTAATAGTCTCCAAAAAAAACTACACGATTATTGAAAATGAATATAAGGAAAACAATCATGATGGAAATGGATTCAAAGATCTCAGATCGACGCTGTTTTTCAGACGAGTTTTTTCATCTCTTCTGACTATAATGTAGTACTTACGATTTGAAGAGTTTGGGAAATGAATGAACATTTGGGTTCAAAAAACTCTTGAGCTTTTAAGTTCTCCCACTATATCTAGAAGCACGTCTTTTTGAAACTTATAGTCGCTTTTAGCCGGTCAGGACAAAGTAAGCTGCATCATCGTTGGTAGCACAGTGACGGGAATTTGTACTACAACTGATAGGGGACAGGACTCAGAGTGTTTGACAACTGTGCCGCAGATGGTGACAGTAACGCCTGTTCCCGACACACATTTGAAAATTTCAGGAACTATTTCGGTTAGATTTGCTTTCTCATTAGATTGATTTCATGAGGAAAAGGAAAAATTTTATGTAGACCACAAACATCATCATGGCGAGTTGGTCAAAAGCGATGTGGCAAAACGTGGTGAATAGAGCGATTCGAATGCTGGCATGGGGACCATTTGGATCGCATTTCATCTCGGCAACGGCCACTGTCAATTGATCTGTGATTTCTTCATGACAGACATTTTTCAAACCTATTTAAGTGATATTGAATGCAATATTGCAGCAGCAATAAACTGCAGATCACGTGATTGTTGGTTGGTCAAAAATGCAGTAATATCTTGAAGCGATGAGATGAATACGGATTTTGTGCGTTTCTTGAAGAGTAACTTCAGGCTTACTGGGGAAAGACAATTCTTAAGATCTATTTTTTCCTGTGTTCACCGTACGAATCTTAATGAAATATTAGAAACAAATCTGCTTTTCTGTAGAAATCTTTCTCATAACCGTTGTGCAGAATGGCTAGCGAATCAAATGTATAAAACGTGCGAATCAAATGTATAAACGTTTGCTAATTGTGATCTTCATGTGGAGCTATGCATTCTCACGAAGGATCATCGAAGTAGGCCAAGCGTTATTGTTCAAGTTATTTTGGAGTTGAATATTATAATTTACTCTAGGCGAAACAATAAAATTCTTAACTTAAGAAGATCACCACACCTTCTTTTGGGTTCTACGGAAAACATGAACTGAAACACGTCCTCATTTACATCGCGTTTGTAACTCACAGAGAACACTCTGGGCGAAATGTAAAATGCAGTTAGAAAATTTACAAGTGCAAAATTACATGGAAAAATTTGTCTCTGTTCATGAATTGGGGTAATGCTGCCATATTCGTCTCGCATATGATCATGAAGAAATTAGTTGGATATGGAACGCGTGATTAATTAAACAAGGATTGTAAGGATAAAATGGCAAAAAATTCGGTACGAATAACTAGAGGCACTTTTTTCCTGGGCGTTCCTAAGCCTCGTTTACAAATATCGGTGCTCATCGCACTGCCATTAAAGCAATTTGAAACCTTAGCTTCTAATATTCAAAACTTACGCAAGGTTGGTATGCTTTTGCAAGATCAATGGCTTCGTACAACTATGCAAAATATTGCAAGTATAAATAAAACCTATGGTATTAATGATACCTTATTCCACAAACCTCAGCGTGTTTCCACCGATAGGGCAACCCACGTTCCTTGTGAGAGGACACGTTTGAACTCTAATCCTCCCCACCCGCTTCCCTCAAATCTGTTGGTCAAATGGAGCAGTGGTGTCAGTTGATGTGTGATGATGTGTAAGTTGATGTGCGCACTGCTACCCATGCTAGAATGTCAGTTTGAGATAAGGAGGGAGGAGCAGTGGCCGAGTGGTTGTGAGGTTTGTCACGGTGGGCGTGGAGCAGAGCTTAACCCACGCTTCTCTTCGGACAGTCAACAACAACGTCATATGGAGCGCTACGGCAAGGCTATCGTCGAGATCGCAAGAAGACTCGCTCAATCAATGTTCTACGCCGTTCAAGAGGAGGACAAAAAACGAATTGAATGCTAGAACTACTGGGATCCGCACAGTGAAAAAAAACGGTGCAATGACGCATTAGATAAAGTGCTGAAGTGAAGTGCTAAGGTGGGTGCCATACGATTGGTGATATTCAGACACTGTCCCTTTTCGTTCATTCCTCGTTCATTCCTGGATCCTTGTTCAAAAAGCCTCGAGGGCTTTTTAGCGCCTACGTCTTTGATTCGTGGCCCAGGATTTAACTAACACCTCAAAGTTGTCGATGCTATGCCTTCCAATCCCACGAGCAGCAGAAGGTGTGGTTGATAGACACTCTGAGTATGCGTCCAGGTGATCTTTTATGGAAACATAGTGTGGTTCACCAGTCTTGGCTAAGTGGTAGTCACCACATGTCTTGCAAAAGAAAAGGACTATCAAACTAAATTTTGAGCAGTATCCGTCTCTCTCGTCAAAACAGTATGCAGTCTTTCTGAGCCAAATCTCAACGTAATCTGTTGAGCGTAATTTCCACAATTTTCACCCTGCTTTCCAAACGGCTGCCCTATGGACAACATTTGGTAGCAGCACTTACTTCGTTCGTAATGAAAGGTAATTGTGAAAGGTATTTGTCATTCATTTTTGGCACATCAATGTTTTCGTTACGGTACTTATCTCTTAATTCTAACTTAATGCAATGAATTGTCCCTTCGTATCCATTTTAGGTGGCAATCTGTCTTGTAAAGTGTAATAACTCCTTTCTCTCTCATTTCCAATTAAAGGATAGCTTTTTTCACGTATTGCATAGTCCAAAACACATGTATAATATGTAAAACACGACCAAATGAATAGTTCCAAGCATTACACAATAATAATATTTATATCATGCAATAAAGCACTCGTGGGGCAGCGGTTAATGGTGTTCTGCGACACACAAGGTCGATCAGGCTGAGCTCGATGGCTCGATGAAGCGTTTCAGATTCACTAAGCTTTCCCTCTCTTTAGGATTAGTGAACTACTACCAGGCTTGCCTTGAAGGATAGTAACACCAACTTGGCACATCGGTTTGCTGCCGCAAGCAACTGTAACGACCAGATGTGCATTCAGTCACCTCAAACAAAGCTAAGAAAATCAAAAACAAATGCGTGGCGCATTTCTTAAGGATTGATCAACACAAAGACCTCTAAGTTTAGTTTGTAATATACAAAATGACGCACTGCGCGAATTTTAGCTCTTGGATTCGGCTCACTTTCTCGTGCTGATCACAGCCATGGAAACCTTTGATCTTACATGCTCCGTTTCGGCTGCTTTTTAAAGACTTGGATACATCTACACGCTTTATTGATCCATCTCCACAGTGTATTTTTTTCACTGTACGTGCCCTAGTACTGCAAGCATGCATCCATTTATCTGCCAAACCTGCCTATCGCTGAATCGTCCGCAAAAATCACGTAGACCATGTAGAAAAAATCATTTAATATCAGAGTAACACAAAAACCTAAGATTTTACTTTTCAAATCTAATAAGAACTTTAATTTACTAACGAAAATCACGCGCCTCTCGCAAGTTGTGCTGTGCAATCGATCAACTGCCGTCCCTAAAGGGTCAAGTCGACTAGGTGCCCTGCGACATACACGTGGTCGGTGGCTCAACCCGTGCTTGAAGCTTAACAAGCTTTCCATTCCTCCCAGGCCGGCAAACTGGTCTCGGACCTTTCTGGGAGGATAGCAGTACTGACTCGATGCAGCGGGAGCCACCGCGAGACATTCTAAAGGCCAGAGATGCATGCGGAGAATGCATGGCGCATTCCTTAAGGATTGATCAATACCCAGTTCTTTGCCCCGTATCCCTCTACTTCCCACTGAGCCATAAGTATCGCCCAATAGCTTCGCTGAAATACCCTGAAACGGAATATTCACTGAGATTCGACATGACCCTACCAGAAAATTACCGAGCCGTGATCTACGGTGACTCGATGTGTGGCGTCCGTGACTGCGTCTCGTGCTCGTTTTTCTTTTTTTTTTTTGAACCGTCGTGGTCTTTTCTATGGGCAATTTCGCTAATTTCTCAGTTTTCGTGCATCTTTTCAATTTTTTCTAGATATCTTCCTTCTTTTTGAAATTTCGTTTCTTCCTTTTTTCCCCCTTTTCTACGGGGCCCTTGGCCGAGTGGTTGTGATGCTCGTCGCGGCGCGCGTGGAGCCCTGCTCATCCCTCCCACTCCCACACTCCCCTACCTCGTCGGCAGTCGACAACAACGACCTATGGAACGCCACAGCCCGGCTATCCTCGGTGCAAAGAGACTCGCTCAACCAGTATTCCACGGCGTTCAAAAAGAAGACGGAAAACGAATTGAATGCTAGAAGTACTGCGATCCGCATAGTGAAAAAATTCACCGCGAAGACGAGTCAATAAAAGGTTTGAAGAGAAGTTTCATTTTTCTTCTCTTCACATTTGATTTCAGTTTTAGCAGTTTTGCGTCGTTTTGAATGAGCTCCGCTGATTGTAAGGATGAGCGCAGTGTCAGAATAGTCTGAATAAAATCTACTCTGATCTCCTTCATCTGATCACTTCGTTAAGTAATCGTTTCTTCTCCATCCACCGTCCATTCTACGTGTTTGCTTATACTTTTTGTTGTATTTTCCTGTCAACAACATTCTTGCAGCATTCTATATCTGCAAATTGTTTACTATAGAAGTTGTCGGAACCCTAAATACTGTGAAACAATAATTGACTTTCTAAATTGGGGCACTTGAATCACCTTTCTTCTACAAACGTTTTGTTAAGATATTGTAAACCGAGAGAGCTAATGTGGCGCAGTGGTTAGAGTTCTGCGTCGCACATAGATTGGACGGTTTGATCTCGCGCTTATGGCTCACCAAGCCATTCATCTCTCCGAGGTCAGCAAAATGCTACCACACTGGTCCCGGACTCGTCTGAGAGTAAGCAGCACTGACTCGATACAGCGCGGACCCACCGCGAGTCATTGTAAGGATCAGTATGCATTCAGTCACCTCAAACGAAGTTAAAATTGAACACGATTGCATGGCGCATTCCTCAGATATTGATCAACGACGAGAGCTTTATTCCGTAACGTTTTTCTTGTAGACCAACTTTCCTTCAAGCTCGGCATTACCAATCAATCAAGTTTCCTTCCCACAGACTTATCATTAAGCCTTGTTTTTATCGAAGTTGATATTGCATGTTTGAGGTATACTTACGTTTCGACCGTTTCTGCCGTTTCATCTGTACTACACGTCCCATACCAAGAGTAGCAAAGGGAAACATGCCAAAGTGCTCGACAAGCGAGATATCACGTGTTGCACCGTCCCTCTCTGCCGTGTAGACGGTGTGATTTTATTTGAACATTTGATTCATTTGATCAATTGCCAAAGTCTATGGGTATATATATATATATATATATATATATATATATATATATATATGTATCACGTATGCAGGTGCATATGTATATATATATCTATACATATATATACATGTATACGTGCACATATGTACATGTATATATGTGGTTCATCGACTGAGGGTTCATCGAACAAGAAACGCCTTGTATGTATCGTTTGCGGTAGCGTGGTACTTCTTGCTGGCGCAGGCCCAATGGTCTAACAGAAACGAGATGCTGCCACTCTGCTGTCAGGGAAAGATTCTTGGCACTCAAAAAGTGAGCATTAAAGGAATCTATAGACATGGTTTTTTTTAGTATTCCTCATCTTTTCTTTTATTTTGGAGCGCTCATTATGATGATTTTTTTGCAAGTCACTCACCGCATTGGACTCGTTTCCTCTCATCCGCACTCCATAAAGGTCTTCGAACATTTCACATCTTGTTTCCGCTAATGCCTGAGGACTTGGTCTTATTCAAGAATATTGTAGCACACTGGTGGTCCGACATCTTCCAATCTTCACGATAGCCGAACTGAAGAAGAGTGTTAGGGGGATGGGGGGAGGGGAGTTGGGCCAACTATTGCTTGTCACCCTGCTTCTTGATACGGTGCATCATTAGCCTCTTCTTTGCCCTGATCCCAATTCTCGTGTTGACGAGCATAAATGTCGGATAATGGTATTTTTTTGGGAAGGAGCGGAGGGATGGTTTCCGAATGGTTAGTGATGTAAAATACTGGGAAGAACAAAGTGCTGATTGAACTCATTTTCCTAACACCTGCAATAACTCGGGAACGCCTAAACCTAACTATCTTTATGAATATAACGGTTCTCACTCTATTAGTTTCATAAAATTTTTATGAAGGAATCCTCAAGCAGTAGTTGAAGCACCACGCGAAGTAATAGGAGATTTTTGGGACGATGGAAGCGAGGAAGCGAATCGAATTTCGGAAGTAGTAGAACTCGCTTGGTAGAATAAAAATGTGATACAAATCAGAGTAATAAAGTAATTTGTGGTTTGTCGGTTCTCATGCTTTTGTCCCTTTTCCCTGCTTTTGCAGTTTGTTCTAATTTTTGACCGTACAACCTGTGAAGTCGTGGTTTCTTTCAACATTTTACAATTCGAGACTTCTTTTCAGGAGGCGGTCACTGGATTTTGGTTAGTTCAGGACATTTATGACTTTGAAAATGTGGGACTCACAAAGTCAGATGAAGGTGTCAAGTATCTGGAATGTGCTGATTGCGAATACGGTCCTATAGGATTTTTGGATTCGGAATCGAAACTGTATTATGTCAGTTATGCCAGAGTTTCCTCCAGCTAAAATCATCATGCTGTATGAATAATCATAGTCTATTGCTGCCGGTAATTGATCGATTTTCACGAACGGCGTGCGATTTTCGCCACGTAGCCCCTATGTGACCTCTAGACAAGTCAGTGCCCAACTAGCGAATCTCTCCATTTTCGTTGTTTGATTTAGGTTTTATATCTTCCGCTTTGCAAAATTTTCGAAATTCTTCTATTACCTTGATAGAACACAATTTTCTTTGCTCGCTCATATGTTTTTGGCTCAAATGCATGTGTCGTATGTAGAGATAAGCGCTGGTTTACTATGCAGTCATAATAAATTTGGTAGTCATTCAATTGTATTGAATTGTACAATGGGTATCACCTGAAATTCTATTATTATGATCTCCCCTCAGTTTTTTACAAGACCGAAAAGTCATTATAGTGAATAGAAACTGAAAAATAATGAGTAATCTCTCAAAATGATTATGGATACTGTATGCGAAACCAATCCACTGATAACTTTCTCTATAGCTATGCTTATATCAGTCATTCGTTTATTTCCAACTATTTAGAGTTGGCGTATACGAGAAAGAAGTTGAGAACTTATGGATAGTGGAAGAATTTTGAGCGCGGAGGGACAATCGTGTTCGAGTAAAGGCTTTGAACACATTACCTAGAAATTTGTGTCTCCAAAGAAGCGTTTTCGTACTTTTGTCCTATCCAAGCCCATATTCGAAAAACGTATTTTTTATTCTTATTTAAAGCTTTAGTAATTATTCGACAGCTCAAATTGTGAGAATTTTAAGCCTATATGCTTTTTTTCAAATAGTTTCTAAATGTACTGTAAAAGTAGAATTAAAAATATATTCCACGCTCAAGCATCTTTCGCTGGGCGTAACTTTTCATCTAAACTTTCAATAACAGTCTGGGAGCAAAAATCTCAGCGATTTTAGTGATATGCTTGGGTTCCATTAAGAACGTTTTAGTGCGTTGTTACAGCTGATATTGAGTTTCGCAGTCGGCTCCGTGTCGATCGCGCAGCGCATTATCACGTGGCGTAAGATGCGCGCTACTTGTAAAACCCAGTCTTCTCATAACTATAACAACGCACTAAGAAGTCTTTCTGAAAAACGAAACATCATTGAAAATGTCGAAATTCGTACTGTAGAAAGTCGTTTAAACAGTAGTGTATAATATTTGATGCTAGTGGTCTCTTAGTAGTTAATGGGTTATTTCATTCGTTTCGGAACGAATTTTGAATTTTTTGTGTCACTCTGGTACTCTATAATCTTCTCTACACGATCATATATTTTTGTATAGATGTAGCACTTATCAGCGGAGAAAAATCCAAGTACGAAACGTAATTTTCCGCTCCTACAGCTACTAAGAAGATCTTCTGAAATGCCAGATTCAGCTTCAGAATCATGGAGACTCGCACTATTGAATGAGTAATAATCTGGCTTAGTAAAATGCTATTCGTAGATCTTGAGCCGGGTGAAACACAATTTCATTTGCGATGCTACAGCACACTGAAAAGATCTTCTCAAAAACCAAGCACATTGTTAAAGTCCTCAAGTTTTGATCCTTCTAATGACTATCAAAATTCTAGTAGAATAGCTCTTTCCAACAAAAAAGTCTTCTGGTTGAGGAGCCAAATAACCCTCACCGTCCGGAAGGAGTTAGAATTTTTTGAAATGATGTCTGTTGTTTCATTTCGTTTCCAGTTGCATTTCTTGCTTCGTTTTTTTTTCTTTTTCGAACCTTCATTTGGGGAGTTTTCATTCTTATGCAAAATATCCGCCACACACTTTTTCTATGTTGGTAGAACGAACATCGGCAGTGGATTTGCTTTCTCCATGTGGACTGTGATAAATCCTTCTGTAGTGTGACAAAGTGGGTAATTGGTTTTCACTTCAAATTTCTCTTATTTAATCATTTTTCAATTATGTGATAGGATCTTTCTGCGATGATCTCGTTAACTGAGATCATATTCTCTACATCTATTGTTGCATGACAATAAATAATGTGTTTCTTTACTTTGTCTGTTAATAGGTTGCTATTCCAGTGCAAACCAGCTAGGTTCTCTTTGATTAGAAGTCTTTCATGTTGTTTAGATCCCTTTTGCAGTGATTATAGATCATAATGGCTCAAAAGAAAGACATTCCTTAGGTTGGCTGTTTCTGTCTTCATTTTCAATCGTTATTGAAGATGTACTTGTGATCATCTTAAATATAGATGCTGTCAAGCACTGTGGAAAAGCCTCTCGACCTTATCAAATTAAGTCTGGACGAACGGGATCACGTAAAAATGTGCAGCGATAGAGAGGTTAGTCTAAGGAGATCACATAGCAGTTTTTTATGGACTGTTCAGTGAAAACAGCCGCATTATATTGCCATTGAGCGCGTGTGACGCAGTGGTTGATAGTGCTTTATGACACACATGTGGTCGACTAATTGATGCTCGATACTGCGGTCCCGCGCTTATGGCTCATCAAGCCTTCCATGCTTTCGGGTTCGACAAGTTGTTACCAGACTTGTCTGAGAGCATGGTAGCACTGATTTGATACATCCATCGGTAGACTGTCGCGAGTCATAATGGAGGCCAGATTTGCTTTCAATTACCTCGGACGGTGGGAGATGAGGGCGAATGTGTGGCGCATTACTCAGGGATCGATCAAAGCTAAAAGTCTTATTTGCTTATGATTACTGATGACATGTTTTTTCTAGTTATATAAATGTTGTTTTGACGATTATTGGTTTCAAATCTAATGCGAAGCCGACTTCATGCTTATGATCAACACCTATAAATGATCCTTTCCAGTGTTAGTTTTCAAAGAGCTGCTTTTGTCTTTTTACTTTGTCTTTTCTTTTACTCTCCCTTGTACATGTTTTGAATCTATTCCTATACACGTTAAGAAAAGGATAACAACATTCTGTTGCAACGCTTCCACGAAGCCGTTGCTACTTTTCTGGGCGAGCCTTGGTAGCCTAGAGAAAAGAACGTAGTGTGCTGAAGGAAAATGATTAAGGGGCGTGTCTCCTCGGGGCTCGGGACAATTTCGTAATCTTCCGCTCCGTGGGCGGTCGCTATTGGCACCCATCTGTTGTGATTTGATTAGTTCACTTTTAGTCGTTCTACTTCTCATTACATTCTCATTTTACCATTTGCTAATGAAGCTCATAGCATTATGAGCTGAGCTCCCGGCCACGGCGGTGGACCAAGTCCTGTGGTTCTGTTCGGCCCGCCACCGCGGATGGGTTCCAGTCCATGTATATAGTCCACGATAAGCATTCCGACGTAGGTAATCACCCACTGGCTCCCACCCTCGGTGTTTAGGTCCTGCTCGGGGCAGGCATAACTGCATCCCGAGGTCTACTGCATAGTCAAGCCCCGCAATCTTAGCTCACATTATCAGTTCACTTCACTCACTAATTAGTCCTCAGTTTATATCGTTCCACTTTATCAATACGCATTTAGTCATATCGAAGTATCATCGTATTTATACAGTCATGCGTCGTTATTGATACGATGTTCTTATTGTATTATTATTGTACTTATGTATATATTTTTAGGTTGTCTTGCTACTCTCTATAATAAATCTAATATTTACTCGACTCATCACCAACAATAGCCGTCAGCGGCAACACTCATCTATCAGCTCAATAAAGCAACTTAGTGGCAACGGTAGGCGCACTCCGTCGCCATACTTCCGAAATTGATTAGGAGTCGTTTGAAGAGATTTATCGACAAACTAAAAGAAGCATTCGCTTGTTGTAGCTGCGCGGGAATTCGGTGATTCTTGTCTCTCCACCTGTTCGAGCCACATAACGCTCCGTATTTCTACGATCACCATAGACGTGTTCTTTAGTTAGATTTACCACTTTGCTGGGTCATTAGAAATCTTTTTACTCCTTGGATGATTAAGTTGTACAACAAGTTGTAAAGCACTTTCCTTCAATCTCTGCAATATATATCAATGATATTCTTTGCTGATCAAACCTGTACGAAATGATTGATTTATTAAACGAAGAGATTGGTAACAAATTTTACTCGGCTAACTTTTCAACAAGTTTCATCTTCAGAACCGATGATCCGAGTCGACTGCCCACAATCGCTCGTTCTCGTTGCCTTGTCTTCGCCTTCCTTGTCGATCCAGTTGAATATTTTTTGATGATCACCGCTCCTATGAAGGCTCAATCGGCGATGGCCTTATAACCCTTTTGAGGGCTAGCGTTGATAGGTAGGCGTCGTCGCGCCGTCGCTTACGCGTCGGTCCTGGAGAGCGACATGTGCGTCTCTGTGCGAGAATGTCCTGCTGCCTGCGTCTTCGTTCCCACGAGAGTCCTAATCCTAACGATAAGAGACGCCGCCGTTACAGTAGCTGATTGGGATCGTGAGAAAAGTGAGAGTGAGAACAAAGGCAAAGGAGAGTACTCCCTGGGTATTAAAAACCAGTTCGTGGGAAGCAGTCAAATATGTGAGTCAAGAAAATAACAAGGTTATGCGAAAACAATCACGAAACAAAGCTTATTTGTCAAAAGAGACTTTCTCATTGCAATACACTGATTATCGGCCTATCGACTATCAAACCCTATCGAATTGTAAAAAGCAAATGATATGTAATATATGTCTAAAACATAAGTGATATTAAGCTTACAGCACACCAAGACTGATCTGAAATTACAAATCTGTCGAAAGACAGTTTCAACTCTGGGCATCATAGTTATAAGCATTTGATGTCTTTTGTCTACATCTTTGAGTATGGTCAAGAGAAACAGTGATCAGTGCCATTTCGAAGCTCCTCTCGTTTACTGAAGCTATGTGTTTTCTATAATTTTTGATGAGATGGGGCTAATGGCAAACGTAGGAAGCAAACACTCGAGAAGAGAACAAATAAGGACGAACTTAACCAATATTTGGTATTTCTTGACATCTTCTCACCTTTGCAACAGCTGTACGAGTACTGGACCAATAATAGGTTAAAACTTTCCTAAGGTGAAAAATGACTTTTTCAGTGATGTCGTTTAATTGTTAAGGTTAACTGCGTAGATCCAGACAGGATGAATCGAATGAGTCCATAGTATGAAAACTTCGATTTATGAAATGACTCCGTCTCTCAGTATATACAACAAAGTTTTTGTTTCCGATAGCAATATCTTTGAAAGACTTCTTTTCTATGTAAAAACTTACTTGGCATTTTGCAATCACTAGCATTGACGAAGCATTCATGTAGGATGTATACTACGATGTCAAGTAACCAACGTCACTGTTTCCATATGATTTCACTGCGTTTTATTTTAAAGCCTCCCTGCTTTTGGCTTACGTATTTCTCAAATATTTGCTAAAAGTGTTGCAGGATATCCTCTTTATCCTAATAAATCTTTAACTACACAGAAATTGTACTTACCTCCATCAGATCTTTCAATGCAGCATCCATTGACAACCTGCAGTAGGTTACCCAATACCCGAGCAGCCAAACGCTCAAAGAAATTCAAGTTTGCAACCTGAATATTTTTCAGTATATGTAAAGCTTAGAGACTTATCGTGATTAGCAGACGCGAGTTTGATAGTAGTAATCACGTTTTTTTTTCTTTATTTTATCTGACCTGTCGCATGAACAAAAGCAACGAGTTTGTTCTTGAAAGGAAGTCGACCAAGGTGTTACTACTACAGTGCCCACTCTCCTTGTTAAGAGCTATTTTGCTACTCTGTCGGCAAGTGACTCAATAATAGCGTCTAAAAGTGTTCGTCAAATTGATGTATTCTTAACTCATAGTTCAAAATTTCTTATGAAGGATCAATCAAATGGTTCGCTCCTATCATCATTATGGAAAATAGAATCCAAGTCGTAATCTTACATTACACATCGGGCCAGTTGTAGTCGACCAATACATTCATTTTTTAAGAGCCGCAGTGACCGAGAATGCCTTCTTAAGTAAGAAGAAACGAACGAAACTTCATTAACCAGAAGTAATCCAAAAGGAACAATTTTGATATGTCGGAAATTCCTCTATGAAAGTTACTTTACTAAGTTCGTGACTAGTCAGTACGCACCAAGTATAAGCACAGTTGTTTTACAAAGTGCTGTCAATTTTCTCAAAAGTCTGGGTTTATGTCTCTGCGTAAACATGTTTACCTGATAAGAAAATCTTCCTCGCATATGCAACAACTCGGAGAAAGATTTATCGATTGCAATAGTGCGGTCTAAGCACGTTCAAATTTCAACATAAGGAACGAATAAATTCTCTCTCTGATTTGTGGAATTCTCAAATTATTAGCTGAAAACAAGAAGTTTTTCGAGCTGGCAATATATGAGCTCATGCAAACGCTTTTCCATAATACAATTTCCATTTAAAATTCCCATTATCACCTCCTCTGTGGCCTGGGTAATATCTAGAGTACAACAATGGACTTCACCAATCCTTATCAAGCACTCACCCTGTTAACATGTGCCTTTTGCCTGGCAGGCTGCGCGATTTGTCGCTGAACGGGGCGCGCTCGAATGACAATGGTATAGCTTTCTAATAAAATGTAGATAGTTATCGCCGCCAAAATGGCTTTGTGATTAGTAAATGATATTCTATGACTGATTAAACTTCAGTAAGCTATAGGTAGTAAGCCCCACTGCTTTCTCATGGACACTATGACACTCAGTTAATTCATGAAAGCGGTACTGTACACTGCGTAGAATTTTATTCCATGGTGCGATTGTGAATGCCAAATTTTTTCGTTTGCAATGATGTGAGAAACTGTTACAAACTGTATGCTGCTAACTGTTATAAACCTGTAGCTCATTGCAGTTCTCTTAATGGTAGATATCGTAAAAGTAATCAAATATGTAAGATAAGAATAAGATAGAATACGTTTATCAAGTAATTACCAAATATGATCCAGAGCGCTCTCTCGTTACAGAATGCCCAGTAAGCCGAGACGCGGGGCGGTACCCTGTGTTATGAACTACCTGCTCCGGCTTACTCGGCTAAATAACATTGCTCTATCTCTCATATCGCCACTCAGAAAGAACTCTTTGCTACGATGAAGAAGCAAAAATGCCATAAGCACAAAAAACATTACATAATTTTGAATCCAAATTGACGAGGCAAGTAACAAATAGGGATCGTACTTTGAATTCGAAGCCAAGATTGATCTTATCCATCACACCACTCTGCTCATCAAGCCGTCCGGTCGTCGAGCAGAGTACGCTAAGAATAGCGATGCTTGTCGGATTTTGTTCACGACCATCCAGCGCAAGGTTTCTTCCTATATCAAGTAATATTTACCGATTGTACAGACAAAATTATTGCATAAGCGTACATAGACAGCCCAGAAAACTCAACTTGACATTTGTATTTGAAGCCTTCATTGTTTTCTTCTAGAGTGTTTAAACGGATTTCCAGCCTTCTGTATATTGACACTTCAGGATTTTGACATATGCGAATATTTTTTGATCCTGACAGCATATTTCAAGCCTTTCATGAGGTCTGTTATTAGAAATTATACAATGCAACACACGTGCTTGGGTACATTTGTGCAGCTAATGCCACTGAAATGAGAGACTTTATTGCAAAATGTTTGAATGGGATTTCCCTGGCCACTTCAATAAGTGACAATGCATTATCATGTGCCAACTCGGTTGCTGACTATTGCTTCATTGTTGCTAATCTAGAATCTTTTACGAAATGTCGAGTAAATTGCGCAGAGAGCGATTGCGGCAGTTTGGAATCACTGTCTGTTTTGGAGTCTTTCGAATTATCCACTACTGCTCTTACAGATCTATATTGTGCTTTTGCGTTGTCGTTTTCGCAGGTGTCTAGGTTGGGTCACGCTCCAGAGTCTTACACGGAAAGGAGGATGGAAGTAGGTTGATTAAGGAACAAAAAGGTTGAGATGTCCGTAACGCGCTTTAGAATAAATGAATCCATGAGTTTTATGTTTCAAAAAGACTTAGTTTTAATAACAATAAGTTCTTTTTTGTATTAATTCTGAATTCAAGGGTTTCTCATACTTCTCATAATATGTAGCATTCTTTCGAAGCGCAAACCGTGTGGTCGGTCATGGCGACTTCAGTGCTGTTACGCTTCTCTCAAATCGTGAACAATTTTCCCGATGGAATTCGACTTCCCTATCGCCGTGTCGCCGTAACTACAAGAAAATAATAGATTGCGATCCTTCACTCAGGCGGTGCAAGACTAAAGAAGAATTGATTTAGAGGATAGCAAAGAAGAAGATCCAGCGTCAGAGCGAACGACTGTGGGCATCAATCATGATTATCGGCTTTGGAGAAAGCGAAGACTCCCAAAAATTAGCAGAATAAGCCTCTTCGTAATTCTCTTGGTATTAGCCAACTCATTATGGAAACATAGTGAAGGCATATAGGTAGTGTACCGATTTATACATTATAATTTTTTCCGCCATATTTCCGTTCTCAATGCTCGCCTAGCGGCGCATCTTGTTTGGCGTTGTAATTTTTAAGTAAGTGCAATTATATACGAACGCAGAGTGGTATACCCAGTTACCCATTTTATTCGTCCTATTTGGCTCACAAAAGATTAGGCATACCATACCACGTCTAGTACAAACGCAGTCCCTACCGTCTAGGTAAATTATGCAATTTTTTCTTACTAAGATCATCATGCATTGAGTTTCGGTCTAGGTGGCATCTTAGAGTGCTTGGAACATTTTACTTACTGCTACCTTAATGTCCTAATTTACTCTTTCCACAGCAGCAATCAATAACTGTGCTTACATTGTAGGATGACGTGCAAAACTTTCGCCGGAGGAGAGACTCGAACCCACATCTCATTCTATCCGGGAGCACGTGCTCCAACCTGTTACACACCTGACGCCCATTTTGCACATCACTCGTTCTACGTTACAGCGCATCTATCTGACAGCCTGCAACCGTCAACTGCCTACCCGGAGAGGTCGGTATCGACATTGAACCCAGTCACGCTGACAGATACTAGGTACCGAAGATCAAATGAAATTATTTATTTAGCCTCTTTAGCGGTGGTAAGATTTCATGGGCGCCAGTAAAGCAGCGGGTTAGAGCACGCTCTTCTGGACAGAAGTGAGATGCGGATTTGAGTCCCGCCTGACGCAAAAGTTTTGCGCATCCCTCTACACCACTGGGTATATCTATGAAATTTTACTACCGCTAAGCGGTTAAATAAAATAATTCCATGTGTTCACATTGTTGGAAATGAGGTACAGGGTGAACAAGATCTTATTTTACAAGACTCATTGTCTGGGGAGTCGCTTTTCTTCTAATTCTAACTAGGAAAGTTCTCACTGCTTACCATCAAAATTACCATCACCATCAAAATGGCTATTTTTCACAACAAGTTTAGACAGTCTTTCTCGTGTTGTCTTTTTTCTTGCGCATTCATAGCTATCTAGAGCATTTATATCACAAGTGCACACCTTGTGTATGATGAATGAAAGGAAAGGTATCGAATATATGTTTTCATTAATTGGCTTCCAGTCCCACTTTGTGATGTAGGCGCTTTAGGACAGTTTGACTTGAGCAGTCAGGAATGAGAGTCAACTTGCTTTTGGAAACTCCCAAGTAATTTTTGTGTACTCTGATTGTTAAATGAGCAATTCATTACAAGTACCCATCTACTGGATGGTTCAAAAGGCTGAAGAAGGAATTACATTGCCCATCCACTCTTGTGCGGAGCAAATAGCAAGACAATCATCTATATATCTATACCACATTAATGACCGAAGCTCGATTAGTGGGCCTTTTACTGTGAACATAAACAAACAGAAGACTTGGGCTAGCAGCTGCCCCATCCTTAACCCTCTTACTCTCATTTGTACGAATTTGTTCCGAAGCGAGTAGTCTATGAACTGTTACCATAAACATACTAGATCGAGGAGCCGTGCAAGCTCACTACTCGTTGAAGTTCTTGAGGAATTGGGCCATCACTTATCAAAATGTAGTTCCCTAATATGCTACAAAGGGCGAGCGCCAAAATCTTCTATTGCGTACGATCATTATGAGATGCTTTGCCCAAACGATCAAGGAACATTTGGCCATTCTAAAGAGGGCTGGAATGTATTCAACAACTGGAAAGTTACTGGCGCTTGAAAACCATGTTATCCTAACTATTGGTGCGTCTACGCAACTGGGGAAGACTTAATAATGTATAATGATGGATTGGTAGACGCAAGATTATCTTTCAGAGAGTCATATTCTGCGAAAATTTTATGATAGTAATCAATGTAGATTTGGAGTAAATATCGTTTTATGCCCTATTCATGTATAGAGAACCAGCTCAAAACCTTCCCATTTTGAGTCGCTGCTACGTCCAGTCCGTTTAAGCGGTGCTCACTTCACTGAATTTTGACTCGATGCAGATACAGAAAAATACAGAACGGTAATAGATAGATGTAGACATCTCGAAATATTCCGGCTCTGAATTAGATAAAGGTGCCAAGACGTCAGCCTAACATGCTTTCTTAACAGTTTCGTGTTCTTCGGCAATCTGAGAAAATATAGAGTTTTGATCTTGAGGATCCATCTGGATGAAGATGGGGAACTATGCGTTAGAATAAGAGGCACTGTATCGGCCCCCTATAGTAAAATGTATATTGGTCCTGCTATGAAATAATAAATATCTTAGAAAAGTCATTGATTACCTTGATTTTTTAAGAGACAACAATGTAGCTCATCCCACATTGGCCGAAATTCGTTGACTGATCACGGTATCGCATGGAAGCCGAATTAGAATGTCGCGATGAAGTTGCTCGTCGCTCAAAAATTCAGTTGATAAAACACAGTGCTGCTTATTCAGCTATATTTACCGTTCATTAAAAAGTCATAGCAGAATTGATGACTCAACAGTGCTTAATGTGCTTCAGTTCGTTATTCAGGGGCTTGAAAAACGTAACGGTTTACGTTCGCATCGGAGAATTTTCGTTACCTCATTAGAATTGAAAGAATTTTTTGTTGCCTACGAGATGTGATGCCATTAACATAGAGATGGAAATGCTCATCAGAACAGTTTCAGTTTCTCGAATGTGAGCTCCTTGAAAAAAAGAGCCAAATGACTGGCAAGAAAAAAACACTGTACAAAAGAAAATTGTGAAATTCACAAATTCATACTTCTCACACGTGATGGTGACTTTGCAGTACCAAAGAGCAGTCGTTTCATTATTCACCATTATTCACCATGTGTTAAACAGTCGGAGAACAAACTAAAAATTAACTTAAGAACGAGTTTTATTGCTTGGGTAGAAGTGGAAAAGCCTTGAGAGCCCATAAGACACTTTGAATGTTGAAGCCACATTAATGTCGTTTCTATAATTATCATGGTGCCCTCGTAGTGCTTTATGTTTCGAATGAGAAACAGCGTTCACATCCGCTTTCATCAAACCTCGCTAGACAAAATTTTTTATTAATGAGCTTCTACGGCGATCTGGCTTTACTGTCAACAGCAATTCGATGCTGGCCCTGGTAGCCGCCGCATCGAGGCTAATCGAGTAGAATGATGAAGAGCACAAGTGCAGTAGCTCCCAGCGCTGTCCTTCCACAAAGTAGTCTAGATAGTCTTAGGTGATCTGGCATTATGTGAGTACAGGACGATGATTGTGTCAATCTCGACAGAGACTATTTGCTTCTTTAGTGACAGTCCATCCCACAGTATGGCATTTGTTGACATTTTCCAAAAAATAACGGTGGTTGCTCAGGCCGGCCTTCTGCATCAAAAACTTGGATGTCGACAAGATTCCTTAAAAGAATGACTTTTCTTTTCCTTTCTTCGTGTGAATCGACTAATTATTCGTCCACTTCTATGAATAAAAACCTTTAATATCCTATACTATAACGGAACTGTTTTTCGCTTACAATTAAAGCAACTCACAACTGCTTATTCAACTTCAATCATCTTCCACAAAAAAAGTCATGAGAGATCCTATGATTATTCAGCGCTACGGTGCTTTCGAATGATCATTTGCGAAACAAATAGAATAAATTTTATTATGTTGACGCATCAAATTTTGGCTATCTTCATTGAAACATGTGCAAATTTTAGAATCCATTACGCCGCTCACTACTAAGGCGGAACTTGAACAATGAGAGGAATGCCCTTCAAAACAATTCTCAATTTACATGAAGTGCTTCAATCACCAAAAGGTTTACATCCAATGTCCATACCATCGTATACTGCACATCAATTTCATAGACTGCGGACCGAGTTTTGAAGTTATCCATTAGCGGAAAAATTGAAATCATTAATGCAGTTCTGCGTAGATTGTTCTTGTGAGATCCATCATTGCTGCTTTGAGCAATGTTTTGGATAAGAAATTTCGGATTATTCAAAACCTGAAGTTCTGAATGAGTTTAATTGTTCATTTTCTATAAAAAAAAACTCTCAAAACCTTCTAGATCATTCTTGAAAATCATTTTCAGAGGCAAATCAAAGCACTGGGGAGTTTGAAATTGTCATACAAGCGGAAGACACTTCGTTAACAAAATGTACGATAAAATCAACAACAATTTTTCATTCGCCTGCACATCGTAGAGATTCTTTTCGAAATTGATAGCGCTCCACAAACATCTATCTTCATAAGAAACCTGGTATTTTAAGAGTGTGACGAAAGTCTCACCTAATGATCACATCATTCGTGTTATTGAGAATGTCTTTTCACTTTCTGATCCCGATACGTTGCAATTTCATCAGAGTGTAGCATTTCTGTGCCTCACATCAAGAAATATCGCCTCAATGCAGTTGTTTCTTTGCGACTAATTATGACACGATTTATTTTCTTCTGCCTCACATTTGTGACAAACCTGCCTATCTCTGAATTGTTCACAAAAAATCCGTCGTCCTTACTCTAATAATTGGTCGGTTCTCGATAGCTAAAAGAATTTAACGTGACTAGAACTTTCTATAGTCAAATGAGGGGTATCGAAGGTGGAAAAAAAGCGATTTCGAAGTCATGAGCTTTGTAGTGAAAAGAAACACTAGCATTTTGTCTATTGCGAAAGGTTCATTTTTTGAAAGAGTCACTATTTGCATCGCAGCGTCACAAATGAGGAGGCGGGAGCAAATTTAAGCGTGACATCTGGGTAATCCGAGCATTCACTGAATTTTCTGTTCAAGTGGTCTCTTCTCTGTCATCCAGCATTTGGAAGGTGCTTCACTTCATTAGCTAAATCTCCTGTGCTTCGTAATAATGAAATTTGGCTTGAAGCGTCGGAAAATTTATGTTTCAAATTGGACGTACCAGGAATTCTGAAGCTTCTGGAGAACTCAACAAGCTGTTATGGCCAACTTTACTCATCTAAAGTGCTAGGTGTCAAATTACTTGTTGTTCTGTAAATGACCTGAAAATGAGGAAAGATTGTTTCCAGCTAACTCTCAATAATTGTTCTTACTTTTAAGGAAAAAAGAAAATATTCTTACAAAAATGGCGAGATATTTGACCGGCTTTTAATGCTTTCGTTATAGCCTCGATCTCGGCTGTGTTTGGATGTGGTGTGATGCCTGCTGGTCAAGGTATTGAAAAGAATATTCTTATCGTAGTACATATATCTCTAGTCTTGGATAGTTCATAAACCTTAGTCTAACTGATTATATCAATTACTTCATCGGCACTCAAAAGCCGGTGCAATGTGAATTTTCTGGCGGAACGATTTTGAATTTATACAGCATAAAAGCCTCATAATAAGTGAATTCACTAAACTAATTTCCAAAAACATCACTTTAACTACCGGATTTTGTTCAGCGAGAGGAGTGACCTTTACCGTCACCGGCTTCGCTTTGCCTGAGCCCAGGTATAAGAGACGTCTGAAGTTTTCGCTAAAGTGCCTGGTATTGCAACTAGCGAAACAGGTGCCAAGGCGTTTGTACAACGTCTTGTAATGCAAACAGTGAATCCGCAACATTCAGATTTCAAGTTACTCCCGCAATTTCTGGAAAACTCAGAAAGGGGGCGTAATTTTTGTCAACTACTCCAGCTCTAGGTGCTTTCGTGACTTACACAGTTTTATATAATCTCATTCAGGACACTGCCAAATGAATGCCAATTATTAGCTGTTCTTCAGGTCTTTGACGTTCTTGAAACCCAAGGTCGTAGTGTACTCCTACCTGATGCTGTAATCTCTTCCATTTTGAGCCAACTCGATGTTCAGGTCGATTACAATCCAATGAAATGCCAGATGGCTGCTAAACCAGATGATATGCGTGGGTCTTCCGTTCTAAAAACCATTTAAGACGGTTTCGGACAGAAATATGACATGCGTTAAGAAAAGCGAAAATATGTTTATTGGTTTCCAAAAAAAACTACGCGATTGTTGAAAAGGAATATGAGGAAAACATTCATAATAGCACTGAAATTAGAGACTTCAAATTGATGCTATTTTTGCAGACGAGCTTTTCCATTTTTTCTAACTTTAATATAATACCTACGGTTTGAAGAGATTAAAGACTAAAAGAGAATTTGTGTTCGGAAATGTCTTGAGCTTTTCAGCTCTCCACTTAAGGAAAAAGCGCAAGTCTTTTCAAAACTTACAGCTCTTTTCAGCCGGCATGGACAAAGTAAGCTGCATTATCGTTGATAGCACGGTGACGGGAATTTGTGCTACAAGTGATCCGAATGCAAAGTGTTTAACAACTATGGCGCCGATGGTGACAGTAACGCCTGTTCCCGACACACACTTAACAATTTCAGGAACTATTTCGGTTAGGTTTGCTCTCTCATTACTTTGATTTTATGAGAAAGGAACAAACCACATCATCACACCTAGACCACAAACATCATCATGGCGAGTTGGTCAAGAGCGATGTGGCAAAACGTGGTGAATAGAGCGATTCGAATGCTGGCATGGGGTCCATTTGGATCGCACTTCTTCTCGGCATGGGCCACTGTCAACTGATCTGTGATTTGATGACAAACCTTTTTGAACCATTTTAAGTGATATTGATTGTAACATTGCAGCAGCAATAAATAACAGATCACATGATTGTTGAAAAATGCGTAATATCTTGCTTGAAGCGATGAGACAAATATGGATTTGGTGCCTCACTTGAAGAGGAAGTGAGGAACTTCAAGGTCATCAGAAAAAAATCATTTTTAGATTAATTCACTCGTGCGTATACTGTGTGAGTGCTTATGATATATTAGTAATAAATCTGCCTTCCTGTGAAAATCTGTCCCGTATCCGTTGCGCAGAATGGTTAGCAGCTCTGAAGTACAAAACGCTTTCATACTGCACTCTTCATGTGGAGCTACTCACGTCTCACAAAAGACCATCAGAGTAACTCAATTCTACTTGTTCGAGCGTTCTCGAATTCAAAATTATAATTCTTTTAAGGCGGAACAATGGAATTCTTAACTAAAGAAGATTACCGCATCTTTTCTCAGGTCCTACGGAAAAAGATGCGGTGGAACACTTCTCATTTGCATCGCGCTCGTATTACACAGACAACACGCCAGGCGAAATGTAAAATGCAATTCATAACTTTACAAGTACAAAATTACATGGAAAAATTTGCCTCCGCTTGTGAATTGAGGTAATGCTGCCATCTTCATCTCACAAATGATTATAAAGAAATTAGTTGGATAAGGAATATGTGACTGATTGGATAAGGATTGTAAGGATAAAGTGGTAAAAGATTCGGCATGAATAACTGGTATACGTACTTCTAGACACTTCAAAGAGTGCAGGTACTTTTTTCTTGGGCGTTCCTCAGCCGCGTTTACAAATATCAGTGCTCATCGCACTGCTATTATAACAATTTGAACCTTCAACGTTCAAAATTCAAGACCTGTGCGAGGTCGATATGCTTTTTCAGGATCAATGGTTTTTGTGCAGCTATGCAAAATATTCCAAGTATCTTTATTCCACAAACCTCATCATGTTCTCACGGATAGGACAACCTACGTTCTTTGTGTGAGCTGACGTTTGAATGCTCCTCCCTCCCCCCAAATCTGTAGGTCTAATGGAACAGATGTGCCAGTTGATGTGTGATAGTGCGCACTGCTACCTAGACTACAAAATCAGTCTGAGATAAGGAGGTGGGGGGGGGGGGGCGTGGTTGAATAGTTGCGAGGTTAGACACGGCGAGCGTGGAACAGGCTTCATCCCCCAGATCTCTTCGGCAGTCAATAACAACGCCCTAAGGAACGCTATGACAAGGGCTATCCTCGAGATCGCAAGGAGACTCGCTAATCAGTGTTCTACGCTGTTCAAGAAGAGGACAAAAACGAATCGAATGCTAGAAGTTTCGGTATCCTCACAGTGAGAAAAAACGGTGTGATGACGGATCAAATAAAGTGCTAAAGTGAAGTGCTGAAGTGCTATATGATTGGTGATATTCAGACCCTGTCCCTTTTTGTTCATTCCTGGATTCTAAAAATTTGTCCAAATAGCCCCGAGGGTTTTCAGCGCCGACATCTTTGATTTGTGCTCCAGGATTTAACTAGCAATAAACACCGAGTTCATTGACCAGAACTGATGATAACTGCTCAGCAACGCTATTCAAAGTAGGCGCCGTCAACCTGGACAAGTGTCTGCAATTCCTCAGACAACAAACCAGTACTTCTCTGTATGTATTCCGAGCGTTCTTTTGGTACTCAATTTATCCATACCTGCCGCATTATGGCTGCTCAACAAAGCCTTTATAGCAATTCTCTCCTTTAAGACTAGAAATTGGGACGCGCTTCACAAAGCATCATTGAGAACAACAGCCGTGTCAAGGCTCAGGATTTGTGTCCAGGCGAACAGCATTTCTTTGCTGAGTTTTACGCCGACAGCACCAGTTTGAAGTGCCAGCTGCGCTCCGGCCATCCACACAAAGTTGATCGAAAGGCCGTCGTCGCAGCAGTTAAAGATGATCCGAGTTTGACTCCAAGCTGATAGCTCATATTATGAATAGTGATGTTACGCAATTTTGATTATTTTTGGTAGATAGGTTTAGTGTTCAACTGTTTTGTGTTGAAACTCATGAGAAGACCTTATTTAAAAAGTAGGTGTTTTGATTTAGCTTTCTAGCTTCGAGACGCCTGATCTGAACAGCTTCGAACAGTTCTGTAATATTTATGCGGACGAAAAACTTCAACAGCACTTTAAGCAAGTGAGACTTCCCTCATCTGGTGTTTTGTCCCGCTTTCTAAAGACAAGTTTGTACAGAGTTTTATTTCATAAACCAAAGCTTCTAATTAAGCATTTGTTCAGGATGGAGCAAAAAGAGTATGCATATGAGGGAATCACTTGCTTTCGCGTCGACTATTATGGCAAATGGCCAGCTATCGATATGATCGAGTTATAAACGGAACCATTTGACTACCTCGACGAAAAATCTTCTCTAAGGTCTTTTTTATCGTTTCTCTGCAGCGTTTCGCATGTTCGGATGTAAGGTTTCGGTTGCCTGTAGCTCGTGCGATTTCACATTGACGTAACACTCGAGTGTCTGTGGAGACAAGCGTCTCTTCGTGACCTTAAAATTCTCGGCTTTCATACCGCTAATGTGAAGATATTCAACGAGCCGATCGTATTCTTCGTCGATGTTGTCGACAGCGGCATCTTCCCAAGAGCCAACTAATGATTTGTATACATCCCAAAATGTAGTAGTTTTGGGACTTCGTTGTTTGAATTCAAGGACTTTCTCTTTTCTCCGCGAAAAACGGAACGCTGCGTGAAGGAGGCGATGGTCTGATCTCGTGTAGAATTCAGGAACAACAGCGATCGGTCAGGCCAAAAGGTTTGATTTACTAAGATGTGGTCTATTTCGTTATGCACTTTCCATTAGGAGACTCTCACGTCCACCGCTGAGAGTGAGGCTTTTGGAATTGTGAGTTACCATGGATGGTTTTGGTCGTCATGATAAACTCCGATAGCCTCTCATCCTGTTCAATCCATTCTAGCCCTTAAGTCCCAATGTAGCGTTTATCAGACGTTCTTCTAGAACCAATTTTTGCATCAAAATCTCCGACAACGACTTTGAGGTATGCATGATCGTTTCTGAAGAATTTTTCGAGATCCATATAGAAAGCTTCGACTTCGTCTTTGTCATAGCTTGATGTTGGAGCATAAGCAACGAACATGCTGAAAGCAGCCATAGAACCACATCGTTTCAACCGTAATCGTCCGATACGTGTTGTTATTTGTTCAAACAAATCGATGTTCACGGTCAAATTCGATTTGACAAGGACGCCAGCGCCGCCGACACCTCTGCTATCGCATGTTCCAAGAAACAGTTCTTCTCTGGTGTCATAAACAGCGTGAAAAGGATGGCGCCTTCTCGTCTCAGCCAGGTCAATGGCTTCGTACGTTAATCTTCCTGCTTGTTCAAAAGATCTTCTACAGCGGATTCATGAGCAAGGGTTCTTGCACTGTAGGTACAGATTATCATTTCAGTCCATTTCATTCTTGGCAGCCTACTTTGAAACTGAGATTTTAGCAGTCTCTCCCTACTCGTCCTACCTGGCGCTGCCACACCAGGTGCTCTTCCGGGGTCAGGAGAATGAGGCCCATACTTGTTACTGTTTTCAGCAATTTGATGCCCAACTTATAGCTTGCTAGGCTCTAAACGTGGGGGCTGTGTACCCACGAGTAGCTTGCCAGTTGTTATCGGAGGAGAGGGAGGAGCTTATTTGTTTTAGGCGACTCCTAACCGCCTCCCATGTACTTCCCAGCCGTTTCATTGCAGGCTTTTGGCCGACTTGACTCGTAGAAATATAGTTTTGTCGAGTCGGCGCTGCACAAGCAGGGAGCTCATCACCTAAATCCACCTGCATTTCTGGGAAGCACATGGTCGCTTTTGGTTCGCATTTATTCCCCTATCCATCAACTGGGGGGTGCACCACGTGCTCTCGCGACTAACCGGGCGGGATCCCTCAAATAAGGAGATCCGTTGCCCAGATCCATGCATCACATTAATATTTTGGCCATATCTGTTCCACTGAAGCTGGCAAAGCATTTTCTCCTCTTGCCTTCACAACGTTTGACTTGTGTCGCATATCCGACTCTACTGCAGCTCAATATCATTGTCGAACAAGCTGGTTAATAGACGTTAAACTTCCAGAAAATAAGTTTGAGCGAATGCAGCTTATATTATGAATGGATTACATAGTTGTCTCCATCTTTCAGCGCTCCTATCCGAACAAAATTGAGTAAAGTGCTTGCGTAATTTTTGCTCATAAACTGTAGCTTTGCTACCACATATCTAGCGGCTTCACTATCCAAAATACTTTTGTTATTTCGCAAAAGGTAAGGCTACCAAACTAAAAGCTTTAAGAATACGATCATAAACTTCACGAACTTTTGAATCTTCGCTGCTAATAAGACAATGCCACAGTAAAAGTCGTCTAGTATCGGTAACAATAATAGCTCCGCTTGGAGCATGATTTTTAGAGGAAGCAGTCATAGTCATTCGCATATTGATTGTATAGAGGAAAATCACATTTGCTTTAATCCCAGCATCAATGTCATCTATTTGGTGGTTTTATTGTCATCGGTGTGCTTTGGTGACAATCACCATCAATTTCGCCGATGCCGAAGTCATCAATAACGTCCACTACATAGGACAACATGTCGGCAAAGCTCGAATAATCGCCGGTAAAATCTTTGAGGTAGGTAACATTCTTTCCTCAAACATCTGCTTTTTTTACTGTGAAGATCTCAGTACTTCTAGAATTGAATTGTTTTTCGTCTTATTTTGAAGATAGCCTGCCTGTGGCGTTCCATAAGGTGTTCGTTGTTGAGTGCCGGAGAGCGTTGGGGTAGGGTTGAGCATGGGGTTAGGTCTTAGACGAGCAGGGACTAGCATAACGACCATTTGGCCACGGTGCCCCTCTAGGTTTTAGTCGTTGAAATCTTTGAAGGTATCATATCCGGGAGGGATTTGAGGGATTAATGTACCAGAGTGGAAGACAGCTATAAGTGCGCAGTCCATGCGAAAGTTATGCGTGAAAAAGATAACTTCTGTTGCCTCCCTCAACTTTTAGTTAGATCCACCCGCGGTAAGCCAACTACTAAATCAACTTTTCTGAACAGATGTCTATCATATACCAATAATGTTTAACTTTGACCACAGAAGCATCTCAATCATTCTACAGTGCATATATTTGTAAAAGATGTCCAAGGAGCTCAGATTTTTCTAACTAATACAAAAGCTTGAAAATCCTTTTTTCAAGAGGAATGTCGCAGGTGAGATCATATATTACATTGTTATACTGCGCCAATTTTTTTTATCCACATTTCCGGTTGTGCAACGGTTTGACACGCATCCCCGGATTGGGTGAAGCTTGGGTTTGAATCCCACCTACGCAAATGTTTTTGCACACCACACTATATTATTGGGTTTATTGTAACATCATACCACCGCAATAGGCAGTCCAGTAAAATAAAATCTTTTTCCACATTTCCTTCAAACTACTGCATATTTTGGCTTATAATTGTGTTCAAATGAAATTATTGCATCCACATTTCTGATATATTCTTTGACATCTTTCGCAAAGCGAGTATCGATCTCAGTAATTACAAGTGTTTTTTGCTCGTTATTCGCAAAAGCAATCGAAGGTGTCGAAGTCACTGTGTTGCAGAAGGTTAACTTCCACTAGAGTAGGTTGGGCTGAGAATGAGTCCAATATCTGTGTCTGGGAATCCACTTTAGTGTGAACCATGAAAGAACAGAACGAATCTGTACCAGCCTTATCGTGCCAACCATTCCTGGGAGGATGCACCGTGCATTCGACCTCATCATGCATCATGGAACTGAATAAATTTATATCTGCCCTAAAAATGGAGGCGATATTCCACTGATGTATTCATTCAGTGTTTATACCCTAATCCAACTTTTCTACCATTTGCCGGCCTTGTCTTGTTCGAATATGTGGAGTTTGGTAAGCCTGGGGCACAATAAGAATGACTATGATGATTCTCTTATCCAATACTGCAAATTTCTTTCTACTGAACTGCAAGCGCTACAACCAAAAGTAACGGAAAAATAAAGCGTGTTGTATTTTAGATATGACTTACTTTGTCCTCACTGGGAAAACAGAATCCATTATGCATTTCTGATGTTTCACAGAAAAGAATGAATGTTGAGCATTGGTCATTTATTTCTAAAAGATTCATAAAAATGCTACCATAAGAAGAGATCCACTGTCAGTGTTTCTATTGCATTCTTAAATGGCACAATCGCTGAACGTGAACCGAGGAATTACCGACGTAAGAACTGCTAGCATTAATCAAGTGCAAGCGATTGCTCGCCTCGGCTTGCTCGGAAAAGTGGATCGCAAGGTTTCTTCTGTCCACTGTCAAAATGAGTGCCGAATAATGGTAGATATTTATTTTTGACACTTGAAGACAATACATGCATATGCTCTTTTTCCCCATTTCTGGAGAACATGGATTTTATGGACAACGTCCCTGCATGGAGCCACTACACCATACCGTCATCGAAAAACACCTAACACATGCACCTTCCACTCTCTTATCAGCTTCCATTTTAACAACTCTTATTTCTTTTTGCTCCCATAAGAACTATGGGCACCGAGTCGCTGCAGTTGTATGCATGGTAAGCACGCTGCTATTTTCTATACTTTACCATGGCACATCACATTGTTGCTAGCATTCAAAAGTGTTCTGCAGTACATGGTTACTGTTACCTATCCCTGTACTTTTTTATTTCATACAACGTTTATGACTTGTAATTTGGTTGAGAATGAAATATAGATGAATTATCGGTCAAGTGATTAATCACAATGTCACTTCGCTGAAGAGAATTTTTGTGATATAGCAAGTTTAGAGAGCAGCTCTTCATGGACCAACCCTAGCACACTCAGCTCTGATCACCAAAATTATTCTTACGAAAGCTTCTGCTATGATATTCCATATTTCAACAGCAACAATATCTTCTCAACGCCAGTTTATCAATTAAATTACTTTATATCCACTGAGGCGTGCGCCAATGCTGCCAAGTTGGAAAGAGAGTTTTGGGGCACTTTATTGAGCATGAGATAAGTCCCATGCATATCATGGGAATATTTGAGTTGCTCTAGGAAATTTTCACTGACGGCCCAGATATTATTCGTCCCAATTTTCGTTTTGTTACAAGCCTCAAAAATGTCCAACGATACCATCAAAGTGCGTGTTTCATTGCGTTATTGCTGGAGATAGGGTCTTTATCAGCTAGCTGCAATCGACATGAAATCAACGAAGTTGAAAGAGAGGGCTCAAAAAGTAAATCTGCTGCTGGGCCTTGGTTTCAACGCTTCTCAATGCCGGAGATATTGACCTCGAAAACATGCCTCGTTCAGATCGTTCAACAAAGTTGAACAGCGAAGATTTGATTGCTGCTTCGTAAGATGAACTGTCGAATTTTTTGATTCGATGTAGAGAAATGATATTTGACGAGATCCGAAACTTGGCGGACCGAAGGCAGAAAGTCATACAGAACAATGGCCTTTATTTTGAAGAATAGAAATTGTTGTTTTTGTTTTGAAATCATGCATAATTTTTCAATTGTTTCCAAGTGCCCCAGAATTTTCTTCCCAACTTAATAATTGCCTGTCATGAGACGTGACAAGAGGTGCATGAAATTTCATGCATTTGATGCGTAACATGTTAAAGTATAATCGACAAAGTCAGTGGTACTATCTCTCTTTGCTCATTGGTCACCACGGTTGCGGATACGCTGATACCGTAAATGAACAACAATGTATAAGTTAAATCTTAGTCAAGATGGACGTAACTTTCACTACTCATAACTTATGTCGACGCGATAAATGACAATTAATTGAACCTGAAGTTGTAGAAATTACTAATGTCACGTTGAGATTGAAAGGAAAACTTAAGAAATAGTCTGATGGCGACCGAAATCTTGCGGCAGCGGAAATTCTGAGGATATAATACATTAGTGCTTCAGTTAATTATGAAGAAGGTTTTCGGAAGAGTATCTACAAGATTGTTGGCTCACTTACTCATTGGTCCAAATTTTTATGGCAACCCCAATAAGTGACAAATAACTTCGACCTTTGTCGGATCATCGCGCTTTCTGATGGGGAAAGAGTCGCCAAGAGATTACAATAAAGATTTATGTCATCCTCGTGCAAGCTTAGCAATATGTCAAAATGATAGAAGCCACTATGCTGCTAAAAGTAAGACTGGTGTACAGTTACACTAAAATACCACAGATAAAAGACTTCATAGGCAAAAGAGGTCCGCTGTGAGAATAATACTTAATAGTAACTTTGATGATTTCTGGTGATTTTGTCATTTTAGTGATCATTCGCAATTTTTATTTCTTCCCAGTTACGTTTCTTCTTTTTTTTTTCTTAATTTGAATCTTAATAAATATTGTTCCATCCCTTCTGCCTCTATATTCATAGCTTCCAAAGAGCACCATGTGATGCTGAAAATGTAGATTCAAAACGGCATGAATAAAAACGACCTTGACAAGGAAGGAATTGCAATCAGAAAAGAATGTTATTTTGTTGTTATTTGATGTTCAAAATAATAAAAATAAATATACTGAAACTGATGGTGCGTACTTTGAAAAACGCTGCTGAGCAGCTATAATGCCTTCCGGTAAATAAATTTAGTGTTTATCGCTTTAGTGCCAGAACTTATCTGATAATTTCGACTCAGTGTAATGTTTGCAGTGCACGTCATCCGTCTGGAGTTGAAAGTTCATTATTTTGGTAGAGGTGTCAGTTGCAATGATCCTTAATTTGACTGAGAAATTGGAGTTTGATTGAGTGGGACAAAACAACCAATAGAAAAAGATAAAAACAATTTCAAACATTCCGCTTAAGTTCTCAACGTGGACAACCAACTTTTTAGAAATCAACTAAAAAAGCCGTTAAGACAAATGAAAATGAATACCCACCAAGTTATCAGGAAAAGCAAAGTGCTGTTTAGTTTATCATCTAAAGTAGATCTTATTTGTAACAATTTCACCTTGTTGACCGATTGAGGATAGAAGTTAAAGAAGAACCTGTGGGAGAGTCATGCCTACATCTTGCTGACGCATCTTAAATTCAACAGGGATTTTTTGGTCTAAAGCAGATCTTGGCGAACCAGTAAGTTGTTTCTAATCCATCTTAGAAGCCTATAAAATTTGATATAATTTTTTTGAATGTTCAAAGCCTTACCGAGCTTGTCATGCCAGAGCCATACACCTGTTTCGCTGGCCTCCCTTATCGCTACAATGTAGAGTTTAATGTGAGGCGTGGGCCACTGACGAAGAGGGCGAGACCTCCGAAACACGTGTATGGCTCTGGTGTAATAACCTCGGTAAGGCTTTAAAACATTCTTGAGAGTTATATTGAAAGTTTAGTGTGAGGTTAAAAAATAGTCGATGCTGTGGAACCTATGAAATTATTCTATTCTTCCTTGTTGTCGTCCTTCCCGAAATTAACTAATCTTGACAGCTTATAGTGCTTCTCTTATGATGTGACACTGCATAGTTATACCTTTTACGAATAGCTGTTGCTTTTCTGACCTTGCTGTTACACCATTCATCTGGTCTTTACATCATTCGCAACTGTATGAACATCATAGTGCCCAAGGCGGTCTGGATCTTTACAGCAACTTCTACAAGCTATAGTGGATGAACAGCCATTGTATCCTAAAATTTCGTCATCAAAACTCTTCTTTTTCTTCCCTAAAATTATTTTCGGAGGGCACAAGAAACACGAATCGAACAATAGAACGATGCCCATAAGCCGGGTCACTACGGATTTATTTATCACTGTCTACTAATCTGATAAGGATGTAAAATTTTTCGAGCCGTTAGTCTAGTGCTATACAGGCGCCTGTTTCGTCCTACTGGGAGTCATCAACAGCACCCTCCCTCGGTTCAACCGATCCGCTGAAGTTGAAGGATCCTCTCTATGGATCGACACCGAGTAAAGAACTGAAAAAATGATTCATTGTAAAAACTGCTTACAAAGCAAAGATTCATGTAGATGCACATAGAACTGGCGTCTAACACTACTGTGATCGTAATTGCAGATTTTGGCAGATTGGCCCCCTTCAATTTCGGCACTTGAAACCATTTTTGAAGGATTATCAGTCCTTTTGGGAACAAAATCAGTTTGTGAATCAAGAATAGAACGATGATGTTAATAAATTAGCTCGCCGTGAAATTATGACCATTGATTAGACAATAAATCCTGAGCTCAGTAAGGTGGGCCTGTTATGTTGTGAACACTTGGAAGGGTTTAAGGAGACGATTTAAATGATGGTCTTACCTTGACCAGCGCCAGCGGTTACAATTAGTTTATATATAGTGTCCACCACCAGCAATATATTTCACGTCAGTCGTTTTGAAATTGTTCTTTTATACATTGCTAGAAGGAAATCGTTTTACATAAAATGATTAGCACTAGTCAAATCTTTGAATTATGCAGCGAATACTTAGGATTATGTTATTGCACCAGCTCTCTGAAGCAGTTGTGAATCAGAAAGCTTGTAAAAGGCAGACTGATAAAGCTTGGTGATATTTCTTGATGCAGACTGATAGCATGACCTAAGTGAAAATCGAATGATTTCCAAATACAATCACAAGAATACTGAGGTAGGAACAAAACACAGATTCGGGACGGGACTGGCGATCACCCTTTGTAGAGGCTCATGTGTTATGCACTGCATATTCAAAGTCCTTTCCCTGGCTAACTCTCAGGCAATTCATTTGATGAGTGATGGCTGATGATACGCATAGAATCATAAAATACTGAAAAAAGGCAGAATAATGATCTCAGCGATGCAGTAGGTAAAACGTTGACTCCTGGAAAGGGCAATCGATGATTCGAAGCCCTTCTGAGCTTTGCTCGTTCCTTAGCATTTTGTGGGATTGTACCACATCGTAGTCTGCCATCAGTGAGACATTTCAAAAAGAGTCAAAACTTTGTAAGTAATAACTAATTAGCTATTATTGGTTTTAAAAATAGAAAGAAGCTCGAATGTATTGGGAAGTGCCCTAAAAACTTTCTTATGATTCACATTCCGAAATTGATTTTTTAAATCCTCTAATATGCCAAGTCTTAGGCCCCTTCAATCACCTAACCAATGAAAAAATTAAAGGCAAGGTTCTCCTTCAAACTTTGATTCTATGGAAGATGTCTGTCATATTTTGCCATTTCTCGTTCGCTATTTTTCTGAAGAGCAAATGGGACCTCTGCACGGGAACCCAGATAAAATTGAGGCAAGAGACGCCTTTAGGAGAAGAATGTGGAGTATTTCAATCATTATTTATCGTATAGTATCGAAACATGTTGTCAAATAAAGGAAAACTTAGTTTCGAAAAGTGTAGCAACTGTTGGGATTTTATAGGTATTTATTTGAGATCTTATAGAGAACGATTGCGGAGGCAAAAGCTGAAATATCAAATGTTCTCCAAAAAATATCGGTGAGTTGTCTCTGCTAATATCCTAAATAAAAAATACACTGATGGAAAAAGAAAACTATATTCAATAAAAAGGTTTGTAGGAACATTATGAGGAAATCAACAAGTTGAGAGTGGCAGACCGTGCAAAATGGAATTATTTCAGTAAGAAAGTAGAGGAGCTGGAGGTGGTGGTAATTCTACTTAACGCCTACTTGTCTCTAGCTTAATGTTGGTCATACGTCGTTGAACAGGGTTTACACAAATATGATAGCATGAAAACTTTAAAGTTTGGAAAAGATGATTTTTAAAAATATGTCGTTTGTTAATGAAGTGATTGCCTATAGAAAGCCCACGCTCTGAAGGAAGAGCGCAAACGGCAAAGGGATCGTGAACGAGCCAAGAAACTTGAACAGATTGAAACAAGTAAGTCTTTCCGAGGTTTCACACAGAATCTCCTAACAATTCTTTCTGCTTAGCATGAGATAGAGAATAATGATCCTGATGTATATAGTCACAAATATTGCTATCAGTTTGTTAAATTAGTAGCTAATGAGAATTTCATTGCGCACCCTTCAGCCACGTTCAGCAAGGAAATTGTTATAACTCCGTATAAAACAAAGCCACCACCAGCAGCACCACGCGTGTTGGAGTTTGTTGTGTTCCACTGATATTTAGAATCTTCTACCTTACTAGAGGAAAAGAAACTTTCCTTCAGAGATAAGTCGGGACAGAAAAAGAGGACCGGGTCAGGCAATTCTTTAGGCAATCAAAAAGCGAACGATTCGCATTCGTCCAGTATACCGCCCAACTCAGTGATGAGTTTCTGCAACGCTGGACATATCATTATCCGCAAATTTCCACTTTCAGAATTTTAACAGATAAAAGCTTTATCAAAAAATCGATCAAATACGTTGGCAACTCGGAAAATTGAACGCGAAAATGGAAAGCTTTCCAAAATTAATTCAAGTCAGACTAAAACCAATGGTTATATAGTGCAAGTGAACGAAAGAGTGTGCATTTTACCGCATCACCACGATCTCTCTATCATTCTCTGACTTATTATGCTCTTGTTTACAACAAGAATCCTGTGCATCCTCTGCATTCTCTGCAGCCCTCTCGTGTACAAGCTAGTACCCTCAAAAGAGGTTTTGAAGGAGGTGAGTTAAGCTGAAACACTACGATAGCTCGGATAAATTCAGGCACAAAGTGATATATCGACTGCTAGAGTGAAATCGAATAGCGATGGTAAGAAGAAGAACGTCAATACAAATGATTCGGCGATGAGTGTAAGAAAATTCTTTTTTGTAAACGACCGTTTTTCACTATTCTTCTTTGTTCGTATTTGTCACCTCGTATCTCATTGCACTTACACTTTACGGATATTATTTATCGTTTTGTTAGGCAAACAATACTAGCTTGATTGTGTAGATTACTAATTTGCAGCCTATACACCATCAAGATTTTGTTGGTATTAGGCTAGCTAAGTTGAATGGTTGTACTCACATGATTTTAACCTTTTCGTGACGGCATGATATGTTTTCATGCCCTGATTATTTCTCGGCTGCTACAATACTGTGCGAGGTTTCTTCAAAAACCTTCGTAGTGCCTTATAGCAACAAAAATAAAATTTTGCTTCGAACTCGTATTCCTTTGATCATTCGGCTACGGTAAGTGGGGGGCTTCCTCTAGACTGGTGGCAGCGGATCGATAACCCAAATATCGGCTTCTAGAACTATACTTGTTTGAAAAGGTTTTCATAGAGAGCTCGAGAAAACGATAAGATGATTAGGTTTTACCCTCGGAGTGGTTTGCGCTGCTTGAACTATGTAGCGGGTTCACTTGGTAAAATAAAACTAAAATGAAGACATAATTCATGCAGAGCAATAAAGCAAATTTCCCCCTTCAATTCTGCAGATGTCTTAACTCCTGAAGCACACAAATCATCGTAAATTGCTGAGAGTGAGCGATGATTTGACAAGATATGCAAAGCGCAGCATCATTTTTGACAAACTTTTCAAGTTCTCTTTCGTCATTTACTTCAGAAGGAGATTCATAAATGTACAACCACATGAGAGGGTGTATGGAAAAAAATGGATTACCAAAGTGATACAAGAAACATAAAAGCTGTTTTCAGAACAGTAAAGTGAAATTTTTTGGATAACGAAATTTGTTCGCCGCTCGCTATTCACATTGCGTGCAGTGACTTCAGCTAGCATGCTGAAAAGGATCAGAATTTCGACATTTAGTTGGAAATTTGCTTTCCGTGTCCAAAAAGGACTTATTTTTTTATGCCACTCTGAAATATCACAGTTCAGTCTACATGCACACGTACTCCTGGTGCATATTGAACCTCTATGTGCGAGGAAGTCATCGAGGGGGTGAAACGTAAATTCCTTCAAATTTTTACAGTTCCCTGTGAGAAAGTTTTCAAGAGCTGAATCTGTTTCCAATTTCTAAGTCTCAGGTTATCAAGTAGCTGAATGTTTGATTGTGAGCCAAACATAGATGCCAGTTTTGCAAAATGAGCGTCGAAGGTAGAGCTCAAAATTCTTTCAGCTGTTACATCGTTAGAAATTAGCCGTTTTTACACTAAAGCGTAGTATAGCAATCGACGTTTCTCAAGCTGCTGAGTGATCTTAAACTGATTATTGGTTCTGTAGGTGACTCGAAGAAGAATATTCTGATAAGCCAATTCGTACTCAGTCACTCCTCGTTTTTAACAATGAAAGCAGTAGATCCTCATTTCTATACCATCTCCTTCTATAGTATATGTGACCATCTCAGAAAAGCTTTAACTGGATTCAGAGAAAAGTTTCTATATTGTTGATCGTCTCCTCTTGCGTTTGCGTTGTACAAAGGCGAAAAAACTATGAATCTTGCGCATAGATCACGTTTGAAACTCTCAACAAGTAGTAATCACGATCTAACACAATTCCTTAAAAAGATATTGTCCCACTGCGGGCAATTTAGGATGCAACAAAAGCTTCAGCAGTGTTTTCGAGTAGAAGAAAACATTATGAAGATAAATCTTACGAAGAAAGACCTAAACCTAAATTGAATCGTCAAAGAGAAGATCTATTTGTTCACATCGATATGCAAGCGGTGAGTATGTCAAGAATTTCTGAAAAGTGCTGCAGAAATCTCTTTCAGTGATTGGCATAATCAAACAGATCATTTCCATTTATAGAATACCAGAATGCAAGCACTCTCTCCTCGTGTGGACGGTTTACAATTAGCGAAACTCGTCGCCGTTCCAATTGTGCATGAACATACAGATGTGAGTCAGCGATTGAAACATTTTTAAGCCATCATCCCCTCCTCATTCGGCATGAAACTCGTGCAATGTTGAAGATTTACCTAATTTTTATTACTTCACCTATATCACATGTCGTCCCATCGGTTGTCGGATGACTCGAGCGGGTACCAGCAACGCTTCCAAATTTCCCCATCGCCTGTAAGAGCAGTTCAGTGGATCTTCTTTGCTGGGTGAACTCGCTGAGTATCATGTCTTTCTTCTAGGCTTTCGCTGAAGAAATTGGCCCATTGTGTCGTTGGTCTTCTGTGCAGTACTTAACATCCCAAGGGCATCAGTCGATAACGTCTCTTGTCTATCGGTTGTCGTTGAAGCGCACTACGTGCCCGGCACACCATATTTTCGATAGCCTGGCGTGTTTTATTATTTAATTCAGTGCAGTTCGAAGTGATGTTACGTCAATAACACAAGCGTCTTTCGATGTTGTCTTAAATGATCGCAAAAATTTTTAACAGTTGAATACGTAGAGATAACAACAATCAAAGCTGCTAGCTTTCAATGTCATTTCAAGAAGTAGTGTTGATGCTTCTCCTTACTTTATAATGTTGTACGTGAAGCTCAATTGTTTTAGAGTGAATCAAGTGAACGTTTAGCAAAAATCGATCCTCTACCGCAGAAACCTCAAACTCACAAGGTATTTCGGCATAACACATTGCTCATGAGAAAAGCGCTAGGTTTGTATTTGACTGAGATTTTGATAATAGTCACTACATTCGAAAAAAATAGCCTTCCAGGGAGAATGTGCGGTTAGACGCAGATCACTCATTTCACCTGTATCACCTGTCGTCCCGTTGATCGTCGAGTGACTCGAGCGGGTACCAGCAACTCTTCCATTTTTCCCTATCGCGTGCAAGAGTAGCCCAGTGGGTCCTCCTTGCTCTAGGAATTCGCTGAGCATCATATCTTTCTTCCATCGCTTTCGTGAAGAAATCGGACCAACGGGTCAGTGGTCTTCCTTTAGAGCGCTTGACGTCCCGAGGAATCCAGTCGGTAACGGCTCTCGTCCATCGGTTGTCGTTGAAGCGCATCACGTGTCCGGCCCACCTTATTTTCGATATCCTGGCGTGTAGAACGGCGTCTCTGATTTTCGATCGTTGACGTAGGTCGGAAGTTCGGATCCTTTGTCTCATTTGCGAAATACGAGACTACTCCTAGCATCGACCTTTCGACTGCGCGTTCGATAACGGCAAGTGATCTTTCATCCTGCTTACGTAGCGACCAGGTTTCTGCTGCATACGTTAGGGCAGGGATAATTGTCGAGTCGAAAAGGTGGGCACGGAGTCGGATGTTCTTTGTCCTCTTCACTACATCTTCGATGCTCTTAAACGTTCCCCAAGCCGCTCGTTTCCTCCTGCTCAACTCTGGGGCTAGGTCGTTCATCATGTTGATTTCACGACCTAGATAGATGTAACTGGAGCATTCGGAAATTGTCGTTCCGTTGAGCGTGAATGGGGCATTAGAAACCCATCCGTTCCTCATGAACATTGTTTTCGTTAGATTCAGTTGAAGACCGATCTTTCCACAGGCGTTATCGAAATCAGTCAACATTCGTTCCGCTTGGCTGATGTTTGGTGTTATGAGAACGATATCGTCAGCAAAGCGAAGATGGTTTAATTGTCGACCGTCAATTTTCACTCCCATTTCGTCCCATTCTAATGTTCGCATGACGTTTTGTAGGGTGGCAGTGAATAGTTTTGGCGATATTGTATCGCCTTGTCGAACCCCTCTTCTTACGTCAATGGTGATATTGTTGTAGAATGGAGATATTCTGGTCGTGAAATCTTTATAAAGCTCACGAAGGATCATTATGTACCGAGTAGGGACGCCCTGGTTATCCAGAGCCTCTATAACCGCTTCTGTTTCCACTGAATCAAAGGCTTTTTTCAGATCGATAAAAGTGAGACAGAGTGGTTGTTTGTACTCTCGCGAAACTTCAATGAGTCTTGTGATCGTGTGGATGTGGTCCATGGTACAAATCCTTTTCTGAACCCTGCTTGTTCGCATGGCTGTCCTTCGTCCAGTGTTCTGTCAATCCTGTTCAGGATGACTCGAGTAAAGAGTTTATAGACAACGGACAGCAAGCAGATTGGGCGATAATTGCCTATGTCGTGAAGGTCTCCCTTTTTGAACAACAATACGGTCTTGCTGGTTTTCCATTGAATAGGGACCTTGCATTCTGACAGGTAGCGAGTGAAGAGCCGAGCCAGGGTGTTGATGAGAACTGGCGGCAGGTTCTTCAGGTGTTCTGGTCTAATCCTGTCTGGACCGGGTGTTGTTCTGTTTTTCACCGACGATATAGCATGTCGGATTTCGGAAGGAAGGACCGGTGGAACGACATATTCGTCCTCTTTCAATTTATATGACGGTAAGAGAACATGGCTAGCGAAGAGATCCGAGTAGTACTGGTGGATGATTTTCTCCATAGCCCTTCTGGAAGCTGTAAGTGTCCCGTCAGGGTATCGGAGTGCAATCATCTTGGTCTTATAGTTGGCGAAGCCTCGCTGGGCTTTGCGAATGCTCTTCCCAGCTTCTGCAGCTTCTGCCATAACTGCTGCTCTTCTCTCTTTAAGGTCTTCTTTTATCGCTTCTCTGCATCGTTTCGCAAGTTCGGACGTAAGGTTTCGGTTGCCTGCGGCTCGTGCGATTCCACGTTGACGTATCAGCTCGAGTGTCTGCGGAGACAAGCGTCTCTTCGTGACCTTAGGACTTTCGGCTTTTTTAGCGCCAACGTGAAGATATTCAACGAGTCGATCGTATTCTTCGTCGATGTTGTCGACAACGGTATCTTCCCAAGAGCCGACTAATGATTTGAATACATCCCAGTTTATGGTAGTTCTGGGACTTCGTTGTTTGAATTTAGCGGCTTTCTCTCCTCTCCTCGAAAATCGGAACGTTGCGCGAAGGAGGCGATGGTCTGATCCCGTGTAGAACTTGGGAACAACAGCGACGTCGGTCAGGCAAAACCTTCGATTTACTATGATGTGATCTATTTCGTTATGGTACTCTCCATTGGGAGACTCCCACGTCCATCGCTGAGAGAGAGGCTTTTGGAATTGCGAGTTACCATGGATGGTTTGGGTCGTCATGATAAACTCGGATAGCCTCTCACCCTGTTCATTCCATTCTAGTCCGTGGGTCCCTATGTGACGTTCTTCAGACGTTCTTCTAGGTCCAATTTTTGCGTTAAAATCTCCGACAATGACCTTGAAGAATGTATGATCTTCTCTGAAGAATTTTTCGAGGTCCATATAGAACGCTTCGACTTCGTCTTCGTCATAGCTTGATGTTGGTGCGTAAGCAACGAAGATGGTCAAAGCCGGCATAGAACCACATCGTTTCAACCGTAATCGTCCGATGCGGGTTGTTAGTTGTTCGAACGAATCAATGTTCACGGTCAAATTCGATTTGACGAGGACGCCAACGCCACCGACACCTCTGCGATCGCATGTTCCAAGGAACAGTTCTTCTCCGGTGTCATAGACAGCGTGAAAAGGATGGCGCCTTCTCGTCTCAGCCAGGCCAATGACGTCATACCTTATTCTTCTTGCTTGAATCAGCAGATCTTCTACAGCGGATTGTTGAGCAAGGGTTCTCGCATTGTAGGTACAGATCGTCATTTTAGTCCGTTTCGATCTTGGCAGCCTAGTTCGGCCCTGAGATTTTAGCAGCCTCTCCGTACTCGTCCTACCTGGCGCTGCCGTACCAGGGGCTCTTTCGGGGTCAGGGGAATGAGGCCCATATTTGTTACTGTTTTTGGCATTTTTGATACCCAACGTGTAGCTTGCCAGGCTCTAAACGTGGGGGCTGGGTACTCACGATAGCTTGCCAGTCTCTCTCGGAGGAGCGGGAGGAGCTTATTTGTTGGAGGCGACTCCTAACCGCCTCCCATGTACTTCCCAGCCGCTTGATTGCAGGCTTTTGGCCGACTTGACTCGTAGAAATAGAGTTTTGTCAAGTCGGCACTGCAGAAGCAGGGAGCTCGTCCCCTGAATCCACCTGCGTCTCTGGGAAGCACACGGTCGCTTTTGATTCGCGTTTTATTCCCCTATCCACCACCTGGGGACGCGCCACGTGCCCTAGCGACTAACCGGGCGGGATCCCTCAAAGAGGGAGGTCCGTGGATCACTCATTTATACGGTGGTATTTTTAGGAATTAATTCTGGAATAAGAGCGCATGTGGCGCAGCGGTTAGAGGTGCCCTGCGTCGCACACGGGGTCAATGGTTCGATCTCGCGCTCATGGCTCACCAAGCCATCCATCCCTCTGGGGTCGGTAAATTGGTACCAGACACGTCTCAGACTTGTCTGGGAGGATAAGCAGCACTGACTCGGTTCAGCGGGAGGCCACCGCGAGTCATTGTAAAGGCCAGATGTGCATTCAATCACCTCAAACGAAGTTAAAAATTGAAGTCGAATGCATGGCGCATTCCCCAGGGGTTGATCAACTCCGAGAGCTTTATCCTTTACCCTTTTATTTTTAGGAATCTGCTGAGG
>JAHQIW010002115.1:0-22011 GCA_019055375.1 Parelaphostrongylus tenuis | reverse complement strand
AATGCTACGTATTCCTATTTGGTGTGTATGCTTTTCGCTTCGATCTGATGTTCGAGAAAAGGGCTTTCCACCTCTCTGCTATGTTCAGAAGAAAGGGACTTCGAAAAAGTAATGCAAACAAAACCCGGACTTGATACGTTGGTAGGTTATCGCAGGCATAGGTCAAGGACTCATTAACAGCTTACACGGCTCTTGATGTATAGGAAAGTATGAGACTTTCCACAGACGTAAAGCAACGTAAACGCTTAATCCATTGTCTTTTGAATACAGTCGAAGTATTGACCCAAATATATACCTCTTGTATATCATAGAATAGATCGACAAAAGATCTGACTTATACTTTTTCACGCTTTTTGCCGCACATACAAATCAGTCGGTACATTGTACCGCAGGTAAATAGCCATAACACTTTTAACTATAGAGTGGTCGGCAATCCTTAAAGCTTTCTGAAGAAATTCAATGCAAAGTGTCTCCTACATATACGATGTATTCACAAATTTGGTCTTCTGATTGCATGAGATATACACGGATTAGTTGATCTGAGACCTCGAGTTGAGAAAAACTTCTTGTGAAGTTATTCTTGCATCCGCTACTGAGCCATCATAAAGAACTTAAACTAATGGTTTTCATAGGCTCGGCTCATTATGACTATGATAATGAGTGCGGCAACCAAACCGTAAATTTATAAGTTTTGTTCATGCAGCGATGATGTAAAAGGTTCATTCAAACTTTTCTCATGTCACTCATTCTCCCAAATAATTCTGTTTTCTTTTTTTAACACACTCATGGCTAGTAAATCCAAGTACTTGTAGGTGTTTTCATTATTATTTGAGCCAACACGTCATGTGGTCTGGTAAGGGCTCTTGTACAGCCCGAGACACGTGTTTCGTCCTTACAGACTCATCAGCCGGGCAGAACCCGTCGTCTGTCGATCTCTTTATAGTCAGTTCTCTCGGGAGCGTTACACTCCTTATAGAGAGTTATCGAGGACGTACGTTTTACACTCTATGTCAAGCAAAATTTTCACCTAACTCAGAGTGTTTTCGCACTCGATTGCTAGCTGGCTGGTATTTTTATCATATTATATCATTCCACCATTATTATACCATTCATTGCTACCCCATTCGTTTCCTCATCGTTATGCAGAGCTTGAGCAAATTCATGATTTTGAATATACTTTATGATGCATGATTTATCCTGCTCAGTACTTGTCACAAATTCTTTCGCTCTCTGTGAGCGTAATACAAAAGCCACTACTCCAGCTTTTCCATTAAACGGCGCGAATTGCAGAGAATCCTCTTTTGCCAGACATAGACTTGAGAACTTTCAGTGATTAACTGAGAACTCTAATATTAGAGAACTGCTATATGCACTTTTTTTCCAACGACTTCTTCGCAGCGCTGTATTGTTCAAAATGAAATTATGTTTCACACACACCTCGTGCATTTATCATTATCACGCTTATATTTTGTTGGACAAGACTGTTCTCTTACACGAAATAAGAGTCCAGCAGCCTAAATCTCAGAACATTCGAAATGTGTTTGCAAACCTTTCTAATATTATTGTAACATAAAGAGAAGTTTTGTGTTCACATAAGCGTATTTCCCTCATACTTAAGCTCTTTCTCAAAATGGTAAGAAACCACTCTATAACGAAAGTTTAAACAACTCCATCCCTGTGCTTGTTTTCTTGAAAGACTATTTCACTGCAGTTTAGCGGCGTAAAGAAGATTGTGATTCAATGATCTCGTACATTTCCTGCCGGCTAATGTGCGAGTGGTGTGGATCGACAGAGCCAAGCTCTAGATCTCGCAAGCGTGGTTGGTTCACATGTGGAGTGAGATTCTTGTTACTGATAGAATTTTTCACCTTTTTGATGAAACACTAGATAAAGCATATGAGTCTGATAGTCAAAGATATAGTCGACGTGTTTGTATGCTACTTGTACAAAGGCCTAGGTTGCTTAGGCTTAGGCTTATCAGAGGGTTTCGTTGACATTATGAAATGAAAAAAAGAAGCCTAAACGTTAGGAAGATAGAACAAAGTTTTTCCTACGACAATACAAAGAACCAGGAAATTTTTGCGAGGCAGACAAAAAAATCCGAAATTATTGACGAGAAGCCTCATCGAGACGCGTATGAATCACAGCTTAAATTTTCCCGCTACAACACTTTAAAGGGCTTTTCTGAAAATTAGGAATATTCTCCAACTCCCTGGAATGTACTCTATTTTGTGGTTACTGAGGTGGGCTAGTAATAGGGCTGTTACTGAGATGATTAATAGGTGTGGAAGCTATTTAGTGATACTAAGAGGTTGGAGAAAGTTTTAGGTACTTATATGTTAGAAGGCGGCAAATTTTGGAACCAATCTCATTCGCTGTACGGGAAATCTTCATAATAGTGTTTGTAAGTACTAGGAGGCTTGAATCTCTGGCTACAACACTACTTTGTCGTTTTTTCCAAAACATGCTTATATAAAGTTGTAGCATTCAGAATAAAATGTTGCTTCCTACCTGCCTTTCGCCTTTATTTTTATTATGACTGTAAATCGCTGGGAGCACGAAAAGCTTATCAGCGTGTAGAGAATTTTTCGTAGTATCAGTATAATACGTTTCTCTCTAGAGTTCTTGGTGATCCGGTAAAAAAATCCTCAGTAAAATTAGAATATTTGCCGCCGTTTTAGCGCACAGTGTGGCAGCTCACTATCAAGCTACGGAGTAAATCAGGAGAATACCTAACTAATAAGTTAACTCTGTGGTTTACCTTCATATGTCACTCATCTATGAACCTTTTCAAAGACTTTGTGTACCGAACAACTCACGGAGCGGGGGCGCGCAGAGGCGGGAAGATCGATCGCGTTTGAAATATTATTATTCAACTAGGAATTTCTTCGCTGCATAAAAATGGAGGCGAAAGATGAGTGTGGAACAAAACATTATTGTGGATGCGACAGCGTTATTAAAGATTGTTTTGAAAAAGGGGCGCTGATTCAGGCTTTCTGGTAATTACTAACACATCTATGAAAAGTTTCTGTCCAGCGAATAAGGCCGGCTTAGAAATTTGTCGCCGCCCAACATATAACTATCAAGTTTTGTTCAGTGAAATATAAGTGCGATAGCAAGGAAAGCAAGCGGCCCGTGCAAAACATAATTCCATTTTGAGTTCTGAAAGGGCGTAAAAAGACTTTTTGGACTAACAAATGCATTCAACTTTCGAAAGCTCGCGCTAGTAAGTGGATGATCAAAAGTTGGGGGAAAAAACTTTCGCTACCAAAAATAAGCGGTATATTATTAGAGCGCAATACGTGTTAAACACGATTTTATTCTGAATGCTAAAACACCGTGAAAGGATCTTCTAAGAAGGAAAGTGGACTTAGCAGTTTTGGGAAATTTTAGCTTTCATTTTCCTACTAGCACTCTCAAAAAAATTCTTGCTAAAAAAAGAGGTTCCTTCGCAAATCCGTGTCGGATAACGGGAAAAACTTTTCTCTTTTAATTATTATATGAGCCAACATGTCATGCGGCTTGTTAATGGGCTCTTGTACAACTCGATACACGTGTTTCGATCTTATAATCTTGTCAGTCGGGCAGAACCTGGCTTCTTTAGCCAATTCTCTTGGGGCGCTCAATCCCCTATACTGAGAGTAGGTGACGACGAGCGATTTACACTGTAAGTCAGGTGAGAATATCACCGAATATACAGTGTTGTACACTCGATTCTGTTTGGCTGATATTTTTGCAATATTATACTTTATCTTGGCTAGAGATGACGGTTGTGCACTATGACGAGATTGTAAGGTCAAAACACGTATATCGGGCTGTACAGGCCACATGACATGTTGGCTCAAATAATAATTATGAGATATATTATAAATTTGAGAGTGGTCTTGACAAATCACTCGAATTAAAGGTATAATATTATACAAATGCCAGCCAATCGAGTGCATAACACTGCAGGTTGGTGCTATTTTCACTTGACTTGCAGTGAATCGTTCGTCGTGGCCCTCTTAGGTATAAGGGAGTGAGCGCCCCAAGAGGAATTGCTAAAGGCGACGATATTTCTTTTCTCTTTATCATTTTGCTTCATGAGATGTGGGATGCGCCATAGATTGCCAATCCTCTTAACTGTAAGAGAATTTATGCGACCGGTATTCTATGATACTGACGAAGGTAATTAAGTCTTCAAGCAGCAGTCGAAGCAACGGACAAAATTTTTGCAGAACTTGGGAACGATAATTGAAAGGAAACGAATCGAATACTGCAAGTAATGGGATCCACACTGTAAAGTGTGATAACGAATCGTTCAAAAAAATCCGTAGCACGCTGGTTCTATACTTGAACGTGTGAAATAAACTTTTATAACAATGCTTATTACCACTGCTTCTTGCTACATTGCTCTTATAATGTCTGTGTCAACTTATTGATTGTTCTATCATTCCCATTTTCTCTGGATTATTATGTATAGATATACTGTCTATTGTTATTCTCACAAAATTTTTTATTGTTCTTATTCTTGCGATCTTTTCTCAACTAGCTTTGTTATGATAAGTAGTGAGCAATGATGGAAGCGCTTTCATAAATTTTAAGCGAAAAGCAGTTGATTTTGCAGTTTCCCAATCGTAAAATTCTCAGCTAATTTATAGAGAGAGAGCACTAAATCGAGATTCATCACAATGCAAACTTGATGTTATGCTGCATTACTCTGGCTAGTCGACATCCATGTGAATTACCAGTTCTGCTGTTGTGACGCGACAACAAACACCATCAAATAAAATGTTTGCCTCAAAACACACCAACGTTCTTGTTCAATTTCCGCCGACAGTGGAAAATGCCGAGAAGAAGTGTGATCTAAATGGACCCGACGCCAACATTCGAACCGCTCTGTTCATTACATTTTGCCACATCGCTCTCGACCAGCTCGCCATGATGATGTTTGTGGTCTGAACAGAAATTTTGCTAAAGGAGGTTGTGGAAGAAAACGAACCATCATACCGAAAGAATTCCTGATATTGTCAATGCAGTGCTAGGAACATTCTTTATTGTCACTTCACCGGACGCCTGCCATGCACATCATTCTTTCTGCACCCTGCTTTGCTTCGCAAATTCCGCTCACTGTGTCGCTGACGACGATGCAGTGTTCTTTCATTTCATGCTCTTTCACTACTGGAAAGAAATGTGTAGAAGGACTCCTTTTCCATTCCTTTCGAAAGCAGAGAAGATAATAGCATTTTCAAGCTCTGATAATCTCCTATTCATCAAAAGCTTCTAATAGGTCACTTGCCATTTTGAATACTTCATTCTCATCAAAAAAACATCAAAATAACTCGTTTAGAAAGTTCCATTGATTGAAAGGTTTCAATTTATGCTGCTGTTATGGTAGCCTTCCTCATAATCTAACATATTTTCTGGTAATTCTCTAGAATTTGTTGGTTTCTTTTAATTAGAGAATAGTAGACGCAGATTTGCTAATTAATTAGTTGTTATACTTCTGTTTACAATATTTTAAGTAGTTGTCCAATATTGCGAACCCACATTCTAAATCTGGACTGACAACCGTCTGGCAGTTCATTGGTTCATAGCTAATCTGAACCCTAAGTTGACTCAAAATCATTGAGATCACAGTATCGGATAGGAGTGCGCTATGACCTTGGCGCTCGAGAACATCGAAGATCTTAAGATAAGCTTTTTCACTCATTGTTAGAATATGTTTGAAATATTTGTATTCAAATTACATAAAGCTATGCTGAGCATAGAATCACTAAAAATCCAAGACATTAGCAGAAATTACAGCTCGTCTCATACGTTCTCCTAAATTTTCAAGAGAAAAACTTCAGATTTGAATTTTCAAACATACTGTTTGCATCACAAGACGCTCGACAAATCCCTTGGCTCCCGCCACGCTTGTTGAAATACCAGGGACGCGGGCCTGGACATCGGATGCGGTAGAGTAAACCATAGCAACAGGCAATGTGAAGCCGGTGACGTTGAAGGTTCTAGTACTCGCTGCAACGAAAAACAGGTTTAATAATGTTTTAGAATGATTTTCTTTCTTATTTAGATCAAAAATCGTTTCATCGAAGCATTTGAATTATACTGATAAAATATCTTGAGCCTTCCATAAGGTCTGTTATGACACTTATACAGTGTATGACGCGAGTTTCAGCACTACAACCTTGTCAGTTACAGGGTGCCTTTCAGTTCAGTCAGTTCCACGGAAAGATTTCCCCTATCTATAGGAACCGACGCCAAAACACTTGTACACTCGACTGCTCGTGGCTACTATAACGTGATGGTCGTACCTTCTTATCGAGTGTTTTTGAGACCTCGTACAAAACAATCACGTTTCGCCAGCCACAATCAATCGAGTGTACAACATTGCGCATTCGATGATTTTTTTGCTCTACGCGCGTGTAACTATCTCGGCGCCGCTTCCTATAGACAAGAGACATTTCCCGGGGAACTAAATGAACCGAAAGACGTTGTGCAAGTGACGAGGCTGCCAGGGCCGAAACACGTGCCTTGCATTGTATAAATGCTCATGAAACGCTCAAAACATCTTATCACATTATATTGTTTTGAAATAGGTCTCAAAAACACTCGAAATGGAAGATTTGGGTTATATTCTCCTCTGAGTAGTGATGGAGTGCTAGTTACATTTATTCTGATTGAGATGCATAAACTTGCATTACGATTGAAAACATTTGCAAATTGAAAATTACCATTCAATACCTTGACCTGCGGGCATCACGCCACATGCCAACGCTGTGGCGATTGTAGTTAGCAAAGAAATCATAAAGGAACAAGTCGTAAGCAACGCCATATGTGTAAAATTCTGTTCTTCTCCCTCAAGGCCTGGACAAATATTGTGGATTCAATTGATAACCAAATTTCTGTTTTGTGCACTAGATCACTCTAGGTGAGTGATGAAGTAAAGGCAGATCTTTGGCTTTTACAAGGGTTCAACAAAATTGCGAATGGCTTATTTCGCAGAAAATCTTTCAAAGCACGTTTTTCGACGGATTTTGTTATTCCTAACCAAACGGAGTCTCTATTGAAGGTGAAATATGTGACAATAAGCTGCATGGAAACGGCCATCGAAATGAAAGTTTAAATGGATGCACCAATTCTTGAAGTACGCTGCTTACTTGGGTTCCCGCCTCCTCATTTCTGATGCTGTAGCATAAAATGCCGACATTCCCAAGATTAAAATATTCACATTCCACAAAGCAGAAGTATTACATTCGAAGTTTCTTAAAAAAATCCATAAAACAGGATACTCTTTGCTGAATAGTATGCACAATTTCCTATACTAAATGTTCATGACAGCAAATTTCAAAACTAGATACTACTATGTTAAGCTCCGATGTTTTCATCAGCTTCTTACATGCAGTACGTAAATGAAAACCTTCTTTTTGGCGGAGAAGCCGATGGAGAATTAAGGAAAGATTTCGTGTAGAATTTCCTTGAAGAATACGGAACAGGTGAGGATTAAGTTGGCAGCACGAATATATGGATTTGGAAATGGAATAATGAAGCCGTGCCAGAAATTCGCAGAAAAAAGTAGCTGCACTGAATCATCAGGCGCTGTTTCAAGGCATAAGAATGCTACACTTCGATGAAACTGTCAATGTATCGAGATGAGAAAATAAACTGCTTGTTGTAAAGAGCACGATTGTTGTGGCACTGGCTGGGGCTTTCTTACTCCCCCTTTTGAAAGCTCCTTGTCTCTCATCAAGTGAATGTTTTTGGAACGCTATAAATTTTTTGAAACTCGTCTGCTATGAGCAAGCAAAACTAGATTTCAACTGCATATTTTGTATTATAAAGGTTCAATCCTTTCGTGGAACAGTGGCAAACATTTCAGTGGTTTATCTCTTTTCTAAAAATGTCTCAGTGATCTTCTGAAAAGTTCGACGTGCTGTATTGTGCAACAGGCAATCAATTTTTCTTATTTCAAGCCTTAAATTTTCAAAAATGATCCGAATGGGAAGCCAATAATATTCAGTGATTCCCTACTAGTCATGCAGAGTTCATCTAATTGAAAAAAGAGGGTTAATAAATGCCATTATTTCAGTTGATCTGCTTGCAGGAACAAAAAATGGTTCGCTGGTTGAGAATGCTAGCGCGCGCTAAATCTATGCATTCATGTATTAAAACATTCTCCTAGACTAGGCTTGAAGGGGACTACCATTCCTTGTTCTATTGCCCTTAATACGCACCAACATGAAGCTATGCCGAAGACGAAGTCAATGCACTTTATATGAACTTGGAAAAGCTCTTTAGAGAAGCCATAGATTCTTCAAGGTCATCATTGAGAAATTTAGAAATTTAACATGAAGACTGAACCTAGAAGAAGGTGTGAGGAACGTCACATTAGGGCCCGCAGACCAGAACGGAATAAAAAGGGTGAGAAGTTGACTGAATTTTTCATGGTGACCAAAAGTGATCTCCGCGCTATCCCACATTTTCAAAAATTTTGCGGTTTACATGGCAGCGTCCCAATAAAGAGTACCATAACGTCGCTGCTCTAAATTCTGCACAGGATGAGATTAGCGTGCTTTTCAAGCAACATCTCATTTTTCACGAACAGGACAAAAAGCCTCTGAATTTAAATTTCGAAATTCCAGAACTACCATAAATTGGAATATATGCAAATCAATAGTCGGCTCTTGGAAAGATACTGCTATATACACCATCAAAGTAATCATCCGTGCCCTAATCTATTAGTCAGAAACATGGTCGGCACGTAAGCAGGGTGAAAGTTATTTGGCATTACTAAGAACATACATGTATTGAGCTGATAGGCCTAGTGGTATACAGGCGTCTATTTCGTTTTATTGGAACTCAGCAGTATCACCCTCCCTCGGTTCAGTCAATCCCTGGAGTTGAATAATCAGGCAAAGGAATCGGCGTGGGATAAAATATCACTCCAAGTCAGTTGATGTACTTACCTGACATTGTGGTGACCGGCACTCGATAGTCTATGAAAAAGCGGTCGATAGAAGAGGTCTGATTCATTATAACAGCTACGTAATCGACTCGTGCATGTCAAGGACAGAAATCAAGGATACCGATCTACATGTCAGCTATCAAAGAGTGAGCAGGACACGTGAATGTGCTTCAACAACAACCGTTGGACGGGAGTCGTCCATCGCTGGATTACTCGTGATGTCAAACACAGCACAGGAGACGACCTAGTGGTCAACGTCTTCACGAGGAGCACAAAAGAAAGATAACGTGCCTAGCGAAATCCTAGAGCAAGAACTACTAACTTTTGCATGCGATAGAAACTAATGGAAGTACAACTGGTGCCTGCTCGAGTCATTCGACGATCACGGGCCGACTGGTGGCACGTGACCGCCGTTTTTTCCATGAGGGCAATCCAGTGCAAAGCGTCGACTGACCTCACCTACTAGTTCCAGCAGCTGTTATACCATACAGATGGTTCTCATTGATTTGTGGCAATTCATTTGTGCGCCAACAATTTGGCGATTAGGTAGAAGATTTACATACTTGTCAGTTCGCAGAATTCACACTCATAAAACACGTGCTTTGACGTGCTTCTCTGGATAATTTTTCACTCAGTACTTATCAGGTAAGCAGTTGTAACTTTTACGTCTGTATGTTGGTGATATCACACTTGTAGTCGAAAAAGATAAGGTTTGAAACCTTTCAATCGACTATTTTAAGACCTCATTTATGAAAAGTATAATCTGACAATGTATTTTGAGCCTCTCATAGGTTTAATATGGGCTGACGAAGCTGTAGGGCTGCAACACATGTTTTGCATTGCATAAGTACCCATAGCAGATTTCATGAAAGGCTCAAATTATTTTTAAGATTATATTGTACCTGAGCCACATAGCCAAAATAGTCGACTGAAAGGTTTCTTACATATGTCGAGGACGCCTCATCGACAATCATTCACTATGAAAAAACGCCACGGTGATTTTTTTCACCTTGGGTTGAGTGTAAAAAGTTTGTCGTCGTTTCGTTTCTACAGAGATAAAGTTTCCGAGGAAATGACTGAACGAAAAGGCACCGTGCAACTAAACTGACGAGCCCGGAAAGCAGAAACACTTGTCTTACACTGCATGAGTGGCCGTAAGAGACCTTATGAGAGGCTCCAAATGCATTGTCAGAAAGTGTTCCATCGTAATTTTGTTATGTTAGAAAGAGTTGTCCAACTCGAAACGTGGGCACGTTTGTTTGTCTATATCAAAGTGGAAAATTGAAACATCGCCAGCGCGGTAGAATCGTTAGCTTCGTTATGACTCTTTATGAGCGGGAAATGGAGCTGAATAAACATCTACAAGATTTATCACTTCCGTGTTGTTGTAGTTCCTTGTTGTTTTAGCTGAAATGGCGAGCAAAAAACAGTTTTGCTAAAGTGTTCCTCAAGTTCTAAATACAATGGTGCATTGAGTCTGCAAAATTTCACAAATGATATTATGAAATTTTTTCATAAAAGAGTGTGTGGACAGTATTGTTTCACAGCATTATTCAATATAGATTGATGTACAGTATGCATTTGGCACTTTATCAAGTTCAGTATGAAAGGGCAACTCTGGGCACACATTTATTCTTACGCTGATCAACATAGCCTAAAGAATAATAACTGCAGAGACTCGACTCAAATCATCGTGGCTTTGATGATAGCAAACTGTCGAAGTACTAGCTTGCATAACAACCTTGTGAAAGCTCATCATTTGAGCAAAACGTTGTCAGTCCATGGTGAGGTTCAACGAAAATCGAAACTGAGCATTCTTTGCTTTTCGGAGCAAAACAGCGGTGCTTCTAGCGATTCACAAGCGTGGTAAAAGTGAAGGCGAAAGCGAATGAGAAACGAACTTTTTTCTAGATGCTATAGCGACAAAAAAGGTTGGTTTAAGAAACCGGCAACGCATATTTCTAACTAGAGATTGAGCTTAGTAATGATAACTAACGCTTTTAAGAAATGTTATTGACCAGCGAATGAGATCGACTTAAAAATTTGTCGCCGACCAACACATGAGTACCAAAAATTTTACTTCACCTTTACATCATAATATAGAAACCACTTGAAAATAAAACATACCCTTTTCTCCCGATATTCAAGCTGTCGAATAATTATTGAAGCCACGGAAATGAGTAAAAAATACTTTGTCTGGATATGGGTGCGGATAGGGGAAAGGTACCGAGAATACTTCTCCAGAGACATATTTCTGACCAATAATTTGCATAGTGCCGATGTTCTAAGCCTTCTATTCAAACACTACTTCCCCTTACCGCGCAGAGCTCTTCCACTATACATAAGTACTCAACCTTTTTTCGCTTATCTCAACTCTGAATAATTGGAAATAAACGAAAAATTGATATAAACGTTATTATAGCGAGAGGTATCGATGAACTAGTATCGAATACAGCATGGCATTATCACTTTTGTTGTGAATTACTCATTGTTTTCGATTTTTTTTCACTGTGTTGGTTCTTAGGCTTTAAACAAAACTGTGGTAGATCAAAGCACAAGTTTTTTTTTATTGTGATGTCCTCCATGCAATTCACTACAGTTGACTTCAAATTTAGCATAATTCCGTAATAAACCAGCGTTTTTTCTCTACGCAAGACACACGTATCTAGACCAAAATCATATGAACGAAAAGAGAAAATCTATTCCTATAAAAGCAGCACAAAAGTTGCAAAAATTTTTCCGAAACGGGGAAAATACCTTAATCAAATAGCAAAAATTGCGTATTTTTCTCTGCGCGCATCGATTTCTATCGCAGTCCCATAACGATTAAGTGAATCTATTCAAAAAAATCGATCTATGTTGGCCACAAATAAGTAGGCAACTTAGGAAGCTCACAGCAACACAAAACAGGAACCAATAGTGGAATATTTACCACGTAAGACTTGAAAGGTTTTATCTGAGTACATCCTTTCATCATTATTTGAGCCAACATGTCATGTGCTCTGGTAAGGGCTCTTGTACAGCCCGAGACACTTGTTTCGTCCTTACAGACTCATCAGCCGTGCAGAACCCGTCGTCTGTCGACCTTTCAAATAGTCAGTTCTCTCGGGAGCCTTACACTCCTTATAGAGAGTCATCGACGACGCACACTTTACACTCTATGTCAAGTGAAACATTCACCTAACAAGGAGTGTTGTGCACTCGATTGCTCATTGCCTGGTACTTTTATCATAATTATACCTTTATCTCAAGTGCTTTGTTTATACCACGTTCAAATTTCAATATATCCTTTCATCATTATTTGAGCCAACATGTCATGTGGTCTGGTAAGGGCTCTTGTACATCCCGAGACACGGTATAATTATGATAAAAGTACCAGCCAATGAGCAATCGAGTGCGCAACACTTTGTGTTAGGTGAATATTTCACTTTGACATAGAGTGTAAAGCGTACGTCGTCGATGACTCTTTATAAGGAGTGTAAGGCTCCCGAGAGAACCGACTATAAAAAGATCGACAGACAACGGGTTTTTCTGCCCGGCTGATGAGTCTGTAAGGACGAAACACGTGTCTCGGGCTGTACAAGAGCACTTACCAGACCACATGACATGTTGGCTCAAGTATGATGAAAGGATATATTAAAATTTGAGCGTGGTCTAAACAAAGCACTCGAGAAAAGGTATAATTATCTGAGTACAGTTGATTTGGAAGTTATCATATGTAATTAAATATACGACATAGAATGAATGAGTGTTTAAATTGTTAAAACAGATGTGATAATAGCAAAGTAGATGTGGAATAAAAAGGTGATAACATCTGTTAAATTTTAAGGAAAAATTTGATAGTGCATCTAAAGATGCGCACGATGTAGACACTAGACCACTATGAAGATGTCTTCTCAATGGTTTATTGTTCAACTAGAGCGAGAAGCTCTTGTCGAATTACAGTGTTAAGATGGAAGCCAGTTCTGCTTCGTCTCACCTTTTCAATTTTGCACACTATCATCTGTGTCACTTGTCGTCTCGCTGATCGTTGAGTGACTCGAGCGGGCACCAGCAAGGGGGGAGGGCGCATCACGTGTTCGGCCCATATTATTTTCGATATTCTGGCGTATAGTACGTTGTCTTTGATCTACGATCTTCGCCATAGGTTGAAACATCGGATCTTCTCTCATTTGCGAGATACGGGATACTCTTAGCATCGATCTATCGACTGCGCGTTCAATAACGTCAAGTGATCAATCATCCTGCTCACATATCAACCAGGTTTCTGACGCATACGTTTAGGGCAGGATAATCGTCGAGTCGAAGAGGTGGGCATGGAGTCGGATGTCCATGGTCTTCTTCACTACAGCCTCAATGCTCTTAAACGTTTCCCACGCCGCTCGTTTCCTCCTGCTCAACTCTGGAGCTAGGTAGTTCATCATGTTGGTCTCGCAACCTAGGTGACAAGACTGGTGCACTCGAAAATGTTCATTTCGTTGAGGTAAATGAGGCATTCAAAAACAATCCGTTCTTCATGAACATCGCTTTTGTCAGATTTAGTTGAAGGCTAATCTCTTCCACACGCGCGTTGTCGAAATCGGTCAACATTCGTTTCCGCTTGCCTGATGTTTGCCGTTATGAGGACGATATCAATCAGCGAAGCTAACATGGTTTATTTGTCGACCGTCATTTTTCACTCCCATATCGTCCCATTCTAATGTTCGCATCACGTTTTGGAGGGTGGCAGCGAATAATTTTGGCGGGATTGTATCGCCTTGTCGAACCACTCTTCTTACGTCAATGTTGATATTATTGTAGAATGGAGATTTGCTTGTGAAATCTTTATACAGCTCACGAAGGATCGATATGTACCGTCGTCTTTCTATATTTTTATAGTCAGTTCTCTCGGGAGCTCTACTCATTTACAGAGAGTCATCAAAGACCAACGTTTTACATTCTATGTCAAGCGAAATTTTCACCTAACATAGAGTATTTGCGCACTCGATTGCTTTTTGGCTGGTATTTTTATCACAAATAATACTAATAAAATCATAAAATATAAAGTCTTAATGAATATTTACCATATTTTTATCATATCGAAATGAAGGTATAATATGATTAAAAATACCAGCCAAAGAGCAATCGAGTGCGCAAACACTCTGTGTTAGGGGAAATTTTCGCTTGACATAGAGGGTAAAACGTTTGTCTTTGATGACCTCTGTAATTGAGTAGAGCTCCCGAATAAACTGACTATAAAAATATCGAAAGACGACAGGTTTGCCCGACTGACGAGTCTGTAAAGACGAAACAAGTGTATCGGGCCGCACAAGAGCACTTTCTTAAATTGATGAAAGTCAGACACAGCGGTGGTTTTTGCTCTCGTGAAATTTCAATAAGTCTTGTGACCGTGTGGATGTGGTGTATGGCACCAATTCCTTTTCGGAACCCTGCTTGTTCGCATGGCTCTAGTTCGTCCAGTGTTCTGTCAATCCTGTTTAGGTTGACTCGAGTAAAGAGTTTATAGACAACGGACAGCAAGCAGATTGGGCGATAATTGCCTAAGTCGTGAAGGTCTCCCTTTTTGAGCAACAATACGGTCTTGCTGGTTTTTCATTGAATAGGGACCTTGCATTATGACAGGTAGCGAGTGAAGAGCCGAGCCAGGTATTTGATGAGAACTGGCGGCAGATTCTTCAGTTGTTCTGGTCTAATCCTTTCTGGACCGGATGTTGTTCTGTTCTTCACCGCCGATATAGCGTGTCGGATTTCGAAAGCGAGAACTGGTGGAACGACATATTCATCCTCTTTTAATTTATATGACGGTAAGAGACATGGCTAGCGAAGAGATCCGAATAGTACTGGTGGATAATTTTCTCTATTGCCCTTCTGGAAGCTGTAAGTATCCCGTCAGGGCATCGGAGTGCAATCATCCTGGCCTTATAATTTGCAAAGCCTAGCTGGGTTTTTGCGAATGCTCTTTCCAGCCTCTGCAACTTGTGCCATATCTGCTGCTCGTCTCTCTTTAAGGTCTTCTTTTATCGCTTCTCTGCAGCGTTTCGCAAGTTCTGACGAAAGCTTTTGTTTCTTGTAGCACGTGCGATTCCACGTTGACGTATCAGCTCGAGTGCCTGCCGAGACAAGCACCTCTTCATTATTTCAGGACTTTCGGCTTTCGCAGCGCTAACGTGAAGATATTCAACGAGTCGGTCGCATTCTTCGTCAATGTTCTCGGGAACGGTATCTTTCCAAGAGCCGCCTAATGATTTGAATACATCCCAGTTTATGGTAGTTTCTGAGACTTCGTTGATTAAATTTAGCTGCTTTCTCTTTTTTGTGCGAGAAACGGAACGTTGCGCAAAGGAGACGATGTCCTGATCCCGTGTAGAACTTCGGAACAACAAAGACACCGTCAGGCAAAACCTTCGATTTAGTGAGATGTGGTCTATTTCTTTATGGCACTCTCCATTGGGAGACTCCCACCCCCATCGCTAAGAGTGAGGCTTCTGGAATTGTGAGTTACTATGGATGGTTTCGGGTCGTCATGATAAACTTGTTCTGGAATATATTTGATTATTTGTCTGTTTTTTACACATTGCAATTAACTATTTTGAGACCTTGCTTATGAACAATAGTGTATGACTATACATATTGAATCTTTCATGAAATCCGTTATAGCCACATTTCGGCCACATACGTGTTTCGACCTTTGCCTCGTCAGTTGCACGATGCCTTGCCGTCCAGTCATTTCCTCGGGAATCTACCCCTACGTAATAAAATGAAACGACCTTCAGACACTCATCATACGACGAAACAATCACCGTGGAGTTCTCTAGTGTGTGATTGTCGATTTCATGACATATTGGCTTGTACGACATATATAAGGAATATTCCAGCCAATTATTTGAGGCCTCGCTCAAGAACATTCTTCTAACTTTGCATTCTGAGACTTTGATGAGGTCTATTATGGGCACTTGAACAGCACGAGACACGTGTTTTCCGTTACGATGTTTGCTTAACCTTACATTGAGTATGGAAAGTTCGTCATCGGTTACTTCACATAAGGAGAAGTTCTCGAGGAATTGATTGATTGAAAGGCACTATACAACCGACAAGGCTGAAAGAACGAAACACGTATCTTGCATTGTATGAGTGCCCTTAGTAGACCTCATAAAAGGCTCTAAACACATTGCCAGATTATATAGCCTATTTCCAGCCGTGCTAAAGTTATAGATCGTGAAGATGAACACATAGTAGTATTTCATTGCACAAGACGGAATTGAAAATAACCATCGTTATTAAAATAGACCGGTTTCAAACGAGTAAGTGTCTACAGAGCCGTGAAACATTCCAAAAAGACGGGAGAAATTAGGAAACTTCTTTGGAAAGGTTGTCCAACCACTTGGTCTAACTCTGAGAACCTTTCAGAAGACCTGCGCCAAGTTCAAAAAAATCCGGAGCGTTCGGTGCGCAAAAAGGCTCGGAAAGCTCCAAATCAGCGAGTGGTGCGTCCGAACCGAGGTCAAGAATAAGTGCAAATTGCGCAGTTACAAGATCACTCATGTTCACTTTCTGAACAAAATGTGGAAAAAGCATCTTTTAAGGACTCGTCGAATGATTCGTTCGATAGATGGTGCCCGTTTGTCGACGTTGCATTTTACAGATGAAAATATCTACGGTCGATCCACTTCAAATGTTCAGAATCAACGTCGGCTTTTCAAGGAAGGTCAGGAGTCTGCAGTGGCAGAAACCATGATCCGCAGTCACTTTCCGGCTTCTGTGGTGGTCTGGGCTGACATTTGCGCCACAGCAAGGACGCCGCTGGTATTCATCAAAAAAGCGTCAAAATCAACGCCGCCAGCTAATAGCAGCTAGTTCCATGGGGCGCACTAAAAGCCTTGGAGCACTCAGCTCTTGGCGCCGACGGATATACGCTTTAGCAAGACTGGGCTTCTACTCATTCGACCCGCTTAACGATGCCGTATGTCAAGAGCTGTTTTCCAGACTTTGGAGAAAAAACATCGGAACCGAATCTTACCGGATCTCAACCCAGTGGATCGATTCGTTTTTCCATGCTGGAAAAGAAGTCTCAGCTAATCTCTGCACTATCGTATCGTAAACGTGGTTTGAGACTTTGACACGCACTTGTTACGGAATTACGGTGGAAACTTGTGCTAGCACCGTTAGAAATTTTCGCAAGCGATTTCGCAGATATATAGAGGCCCAGAGGAAGTTGTTTTGAGAATTTGTTATTAACCTTCTCTTTTGTTTGCTGTTCTTGATCTAATAGACCGTAAAATGCTCCTCTCTAAAAATTATCAGAACTTCTCTCGGATCCTGTATATAGGAAAATGAACAACATACTATCACTTGATAGTTTTTGTTTTCATGTGCAACTGAATAACGGAATAAAATTTTACATCAGTTCTTATTATCACATCGAAATACGTCGTGTTGAGGTAATATAGCCCTAACTGATTTACGATTTGAATCCGCTTTACTCATCGCATTACGTCATCCACTGCGACATGGAATAGAGATAAGGCTGTCAGTTTCTTACTCGAAGCTAATTTGGTCTGTTACTACGAGGTTTGACTGGGAGGTTTCATTCGACTTACGTGTTGTCGTCTTCACCTTTCTCATAACTGACCAGTCAATCGACATTCGTCTATTCGCGAACAAATCATCGGCTTTACTTATTGCATCGAGTATTAAGATGGCGAAGGCGTTGGAATCCCGACAGAAATATCCACATATCACGTGGTATCGGTTAAATCAAAGTATTAACTATCAAGAAGTTCACTTGAAGGACAGTGTAAAAGGTTCGTGGTTGACTACTCTTAGTATAGGGACTTGTGCGCTCCGAGAGGATTGGCAAATGACAAAGTGTAACCGCCCCACTGATGAGACAGTCAGGTCGGAACATGTGTATCGAGCTCTGTAAGTTTGAGCTATAACAGACAACATAACATGTTGGCTCAAATAAGAATAATGAGGCATCAGAAAAGTATGCACTTTGATTTAGTTTGAAAAGCTAGATTTGAACAGCCTTAAGCAGTTTTATCACAACTATGCATAAGAGCAACTCAACAACAGTCTGGTTAAGTAAGTATTTACCATAAATTGCTCTGTCCTTATTTTTGGAGACAGCGAGTTATTATACAAAGTTTATGGCATCAATCTAATGTTTCTAATTGGGCATTTGCTCAAACTGGTCCAAGAAGAATATGTACGAGAAGCTTGGGGACCCCATCGTACTGTGATGACAATCAGCCGGCTATTGATCTCATAAAAGGAATATCAGAACTTATCTACTATCGCGACGGGCAGTGCAAGGTTTACGGAACTTTAACTTACATTATCTATGATTAGTCCGAATACTGTAATGATAATCTCGTGACCAATCTATGTCTACATGTCAATTGCTCGTAACCGATGGAGTGGTATTCTAAGTGATTCAATCAAATAACACCGCATTTTAAATTGAAGACAATCAGGCAACTTCAAGTATAGCGTATAGGAAGCTTTGGATTCATCATGAAGCATCACGTCGGAACACGGGTTACTTCATTCCGTGGTGGAGCATATTAAAGTGCGCTACATCTGCTCTGCCACCGACAGCAAAGTGGCCAGTAATCTGTGTTACCACACATGTTACCAAGCACGCTGCAGAGCGTATAGGGGCCACTGGTCGGAACATGATAACAAAATTTTGTATTGGACTCGTCTGACCCAACTGCATCAAAATCAATCACCTACTGACTCTCAGATATCGAATAGCAACGCCCAGATATCCGCCGAATAGTTTGCGCTGTGTAAACAGACTCACTGTATCCGGCTTATGAATCGCGATCAGCTCTCTAGGCTACTGCCACTACAAATTTCATCAATCTGTTCCGTAACTTATATTGATCTTTGATGTCGTTGTACGCTGCTCATTAACAGTCTTACATCTCGCTAACTGAGCCTCTTGCATGATGACTCTACTGTTCAAACAATTTCTCCTTTAAGCCTCACCAAGTCGTTTTTATACCTCATCGTTATGTCACTTCGCGTTATACGGGTCACTGCCACTTAAAAATTCTTTACGTCTGATCTAAACCTCATCTCATTGAAAATCGTCCTGACCGTTATTACCGTATTGTTCCTACTTAAATTATCGTTATCGTGTGATCACTATTCTGCTTGCGTTACTGATACTGTACTATTGTATTTTCAGAGGTGTTCGTATAGAGGGATTATTGATCGCTTGAGTGAATACAATAGGAGCAACGGAGCAGGACTACCAAAAACCCATTGTACGTTCATTTCACACTCAACGAGCAATAGGCACAAGTTCCTGCAATCAAGCCAAGTCAAACCACTCTGGCACGACTTTCGCATTAGGCGGGACTCGAACCCACATCTCAGCCTATCCGAGAGCTCTTGCTTCAACCCGTTACACTACTAACGCCTATTTTTGCACACAGCTCTTTCTACGCTACAGCGCATCATTGCCAACCGCCAACCGTCAGCGGCCCGGCCCGGGTACTTGGTATCGACATTGAACCCAGTCACGCTGAGACATATTAAGTATTGATGATCAAATTGATTTTTTCATAGTGAACAGTGGTGGTATAGTGGTGTGACTTAAAGAGTGGTCTGCCAAATGGGCGTCAGTAGTGCAACGGTTGAGAACACGCGCTATCGGATAGAGTGAGATGTTCGTTTGAGTCCCGCCTGAAGCAAAAGTTTTGCATATCACTCTACATTAAAGGGTATATTCAAGAATTCATACCACCGCTAGAAGCACACAAATGATAAAAGTTCTATTTTGGCACATTTTCTACTGCACGTTAACTTCTCTCACGCGCTCGCTAGTGAAAATTTTGCAAGTGGTGTATTCGCCGATTGTTACAATAGTGAGACGCCACGGAAGCTCCTAGGCACCCTGACATTGAAAAAAGAAAGAAAAATTAGGCATTAAGTAGAAAGTTATACTTGTTGATGCTTAGATTGTTATTCGATTTCGGTGAAGCCACTTGTCGAACTTCTTCAACTTACCAGTTTTTTGTGAAGCCGTTGACATAATGAGCGGAAAAACAGAGGGACGTCCACGTTCTCCTTCAATTCAAACGTAAGACTCACCATGACAAAAGTCCTTGAGCCAGCTTTGTTTTATGCATTTGCGAACACTCTATTGGCCACGTTCTTAGTCAATTTTTCAAAACCTTTACCGACTGATTTTGAGTTCGCACGTCGGATACATGAATTCATGAAAATATAGATACAAAAAACTTATTGAAATTCAAAAAATATAAAATGTGAATGGAAAATGAAAATTAAATCATCAACGTCGGCTTTCCTATCTTGACATCTCAAATTCTAACTCAAAGAACTAGTGGATAAAGAATAAGGCTTTCGGCGTTGATAAATCCCCGAGAGATGCGCCATGCATTCGACTTCAATTTTTAACTTTGTTTGAGGTGATTGAATGCATAACTAGCCTTCATAGTGACTCGTAGTGGCCTCCAGCTGAACCGAGTCAGTGTTGCTTATCCTCTTAGACAAGTTTGAGACCTGTCTAGTGCCAATTTACCAGCCTCAAAGTGATAGATGGCTTAGTGAATCATAAGCGCGACGTCGAACCATTAACCTCGTGTGCGATGCAGAGCACCTCTAACCACTGAACCACATGTATAACTGGTGGAAATGAACTAATATCATAATTCGGTTATAGAAAGTGCATAGGAATCGCCGTAGGAAAAATATAGCAGTAGAGTGATTGCTATAGGATTTCTGCTTAGACACGATGTACGAGAAGAAATATGAAGATTCACTTTTAATGTGATAAGGATATGACATGTCTTGAGCCGATAGGTCTAGTGCTATATAGGCGCCTATTTCGTCCTATTGTGACTCATCAGTAGCACCGTCCCTCGGTTCCGTCGATCCCTTGAGGTTAAATAATCCTCTAAAGACATGTCATATCCTTATCAGATAAAATCGTTTTGAGCGGGTCTGTAAAAAAGCAGTCGATAGCAGAGGTATGATTCACTTTTAGTTTTCTAACATAATTGCATAATTGATAGATCGAGGCAAGATCTGTAGTTTACATCAGAAGCTAACAACGGTCTTGATGACAGCATTCTGGATTAGACGAAATTCTATGTGAAGGTGGTAGTGTAGATTTCTTTCGAATATTTATAATATATTCAGAGAATTCCGCTTCGAAACGAAATCACGCATATACCGCTACTTAACGTCCACAAACAACTCGATGGTGTTAAATGGTTCTTGGAATATCAGAAACTTCTGTTTTATTTTGTCTTAATCTAAAAATATTCAGCACTTTAAACCTTAAGAAGCTGAACTGGCTTACCGTACGGCTCTACAAATAGAGTTTATGAATGTGGAAAAGGTATAAGTTTACAGCGTGAATTATTGGAAGGTTTTGTTCAATAATATCAAAGATTCAGTTCACGGTAACTCCTCCGATATGAGTGAAATGCGCGTTCAACTATCGCCCAGGGTGGATTATTTTGAACAGCAATCAGCCTCCATAGCTAAGTGTTGGTAACGCTATAACACCTATAAGAGGGATAAAATAGAAGAAATCTTTGTAGGTTCTAAATAAAATTTTGGTAAAGAGAGTGAATAGAAGTGGTAATATAAGCAGTGTAACTAACAATAGTGCCCTACATCTTTACTTTTCCTTTTTGATGAAACCAATGTCATGAACATGTGCAGTCTATTGGAAGAAGTCTGAGGTAACTGGAAGAAAACAAAACACCACTCGTTTCAACACAACCTAAACAGTCATGCTGCTTGCATTTTTTATGTTAAAAAAACGAGATTGTGCGAACAAATAATGCAAAAAAATACGTCTCACGGGTCCTTAAAATCACAATATCGATTTGATGGAATGTTAAATGTTGTTTTACATTGTCATAAAAGGTAGTAGATTCTTTCGCTTCTTTTCAATTAATGAAGCTAGCTGTGAGCTTGAATGTGTTGGTCTGGCGTTGACCGTTGTTTTCACATTATGCGCATTAGAAACGATGTGCATCACTGTGGGCATGTCACTGATGGTAAAAGGGATGCAT
>JAHQIW010002114.1:0-66428 GCA_019055375.1 Parelaphostrongylus tenuis | reverse complement strand
CACATCCAATATAATAAGAAACGCATCCCTTTTATCATCAGTGATCGCCAAGATCGAAACACGTGTATCGGGCTCTATAAGTCAGCCCTCATTGACAGACCACTGACATGCGTGGCTCAAATAATGATTACCAGGCAGGCAGAATAGTAATCACACGATAACGATGATTCAGGTAGGAACAATACGGTAACAGCGATCAGGACGATTTTCAATAAGATGAGGTTCAGATCAGACGTAAGGAAATTTTAAGTGGCAGTGACCGTATAACGCGAAGTGACATAACGATAAGGTATAAAAAGAATCGGTGAGGTTCAAAGGAGAAATTGTTTGAAACAGTAGAGTCATGATGCAAGAGCTTCAGAGTAGTAACGAGATGTAAGAATGTTAATGAGCAGCTTACAACGACGTCAAAGATCAAGATAAGTTGGGGAACAGATTGATGAAGCTCATAGTGGCGGTAGCCCAGAGAGTTGGTCGCTATGCAATAGGTCGTATACGATAAGTCTGTCCACACAGCGCTACTAGTCGACTTAGATTTGGGGGTTGCTGATTGATCTTTGAGAGTCACTAGGTGATTGAATTTGATGTAATTGAATCAAAAATTTCCAACACAAAATTTTGTCATCATGTGCCGGCCAGCAGCCACTATACACGCTGTAACGTGCTTGGTAGCATGTGTGGTAGAAAAGATTACTGGCCACCTTGGTGCCGGTGACGGAACACATGTAACCCACTTCAATTTGCTGTAACACGGAATGAGGTAACCAGTGTTCCAATGTAAAATGTTTCATAATGTATCCAAAGCTTCCTGTACATGATACTTGAATTTGCCTGCTCGTTTTCAATCTGGAATACGGTTTTATATGAGTCAATCAATTAGAGCACCAAGCCAGCGGTAGCATTTAATATGAAGACATAGATTGGTCACAAGATTATCAGTACAATATTCGGACTATTCGTAGATAATGTAAGTAGACCTTGCACTGCCTGCCGCGACAGTAGATAAGTTTTGGTATTCTTTTTTCGAGATAAATAACAGACTGATTGTCACCACAGTAGATGGGATCCCAAGAGACTGCTTCACGTGCATATTCTTTTTGATCCAGTTTGAGCAAATGCTCAGTTAGAAGCTTTAGATTGACGCCATAATACTCTGTATAATAACTTACTCTCTCCAAAAATCAGGACAAAACAACTGATGGTAAATACTTACTTGACCAAACTGTTACTGAAGTTGCTCTTATGCATAGTTGTTTCAAGACTACTCAAAGCTGTTCACATCTATCGTCTCCAGCTAAATTAAAGTACATGCTTTTTCGATATCTCATCATTCTTAGTTGAGCCAACATGTCATGTTGTCTGTTATAGGGCAAACTTACACAGCCCGATACACATGTTCCGACCTTGACAGTCTCATCAGTCGGGCGAACCTTTGTCATTTGCCAATAATCTCGGAGCCACAATCCCCTATACTAAGAGAAGACGACGACGAAACGTTCACACCTATCAAGTGAAGTTTTTAATAGTTAATACTATAATTCAACCGATATCACTATGTTGATAAGTAAATATTTCGGCTAGGGTTCTAACGCCTTTGCCATCTTAATACTCGATGCAATAAGTAAAGCCGATGATTTGATCGCGGACAGACGAATGTCGACTTGATAGGTCGGTTATGAGAAAGGTGAAGACGACTATACTTTAGTAGAATGAACTCCCAGTCAATTTCGTAGTAAAAGACGAATCATTGAAGAAAACTCTCACTGGTTAGTGATGACGAAGTTAAAAAGTCTGCATCAAAGATGTATTTTCCTCACAGTGCTTATTAAGTATCTGGTGTGGACGTATGATGTGAGAATTATCACTTTGCGAAGCAATTACCGTTTATATCGAGGACGCCTACAAAGTTCCAGTGACGGAATATTTTTGTTTCCTTTTTTATCACAACGTCATTACAGCATCGAACAATCACGCGAACACTTTAACATAGACATGCGAATGACCCAAAGAAAATGCGATACTTTGATAAGGTTTTCAGCTGATAAGTGATACATCGAGATATCAGCAATGAGTGTAATGGGATTTTTTTAATTATTATTTGAACCAACTTGTCATGTGGCCTGGTAAGGGCTCTTGTACAGCCCGATAATAATGAAAGGATCTATTGAACTTTGAGCGTGGTCTTAATAAAGCACTCGAAATAAAAGTATAATTATGTAATGGGATTCTTGCAACAACTCTGGGAAATATTGAGTGACATGTAAAGCTTCGAACCATAAGCGATAGTTGAACTCACGTCTCATCCTTTCCGAGGCACCTCGCCACTATCTATCTGGGCTCTTGTCCTACTATTACTTTCTCTGTGGTGCAGAAGATGTGGTCTACATGGGCGACTAAACGTGAATGTTTTAAAGGATGACTATAAGCCTATGAGATAAATACATAACGGAAAAGCATTCGCGTGGATCCAGCATCCAAGAATTTTGCTTGATTTCATACTGTCAACCTGCAAGTGTTCATTGAAGCTTGTGCTTGATTTCTTTCATCTATATTCTGTTTTATTTATGTCCTTAACTCAATAATTAAACTATACTCTTTTTAATTGTTTTTGCTTATTGAAATATGTGTTCATTCATTTTGAATTGACACGAATATCGTGATGGATTGAAATGAAGCTATCAACACATTCGCGAACATAGCCAATTTCGCGTGGGTTCATCAAAATTTAAATCATGTCATTGACACGAATTCGAGATGCGCATTGAAATCAAGAGCTACTCAGAAATCATTACTCGGAGAAAGAAGGCACACTAATCTCTTGAACTTCTTGCCCTTTTTTTTTCAAAAAAATAGGTGAAACCTCAAGAAAAGCTTAAAGGATTCGGAATATTGGTTTATTTGCAAAACCAAACAGCCGTGCGTACCGTATTCTTTGCAGAGTGAAAAGTGTGGACACTAAGGGACTATAGTGTTCATGCAGTCGCGTATTATTTACGTTTCATGACAACGCTGAATCTATGCCACGTTGTATTGACCAAACAGACACCATTTCAGTAGCTATAAAGTCAAAAATTAAGCTTTAGCTTGCTTCCAACAATCGGCAGATAGAAAAATGGCAAAACTTCAACACCACTATAACAAAACTCTTCCTAGTGAGGAGACTGCAGCCAAGCGACGTTTTCACCGCAAACATTCACTCAATACGACAACATAGATCAACATCGGGGGGACGAACGAATGTTTACCACGGACGTGGGCTATCGTAGCTGTAAGCGAGCTTCGAGCGAGAATTGGTAGCCTTAGCTCTATTCTATGTCGCAGTGGATGAGGTAATGCGATGAGTAAGGCAGATTCAAATCGTGAACAAATTAGGGTTAAGTTACCTCAATACGACATATTCCGATGTGACAATAAAAACTGATGTGAAAAGCATTTCGTTATTCAGTCGCACATGAAACAAAAATTATCAAGTAATAGTACTGTTGTTCATTTCCCTAAATACAGGATGCGAGAAGAGTTCTGATAATATTCAGAGTTATATTAATAATAAAAAAATACTGCATAGAAATAAATATATTCATTTGAAGGAACATTCACGTTTTTTAGCACTCTGGGCCTCTATATATCTGCGAAATCGCTCGCAAGAATTTCTAACGGTGCTCGCACACGTTCCCACCGTAATTTCGTAGCAAGCGCGGTCGGGACTACCATAAAAAAAAATAAACCCAGGACTACCATAAACTGGGATGTATTCAAATCATTAGTCGGCTCTTGGGAAGATACCGTTGTCGACAACATCGACGAAGAATACAATCGACTCGTTGAATATCTTCACGTTAGCGCTATAAAAGCCGAGAGTCCTAAGGTCACGAAGAGACGCTTGTCTCCGCAGACAATTGAGCTGTTACGGCAACGTGGAATCGCACCAACTATAGGCCACCGAAACCTTTTGTCCGATCTAGAGAAACGCTGCAGAGAAGAGATGAAGTCCTCAGAGAGAAGACGATAAAATGCCTTCAAGATTATTCACTTTCACACTCCGAAACGTCATGCGAACATCAGAATGGGACAATACGGGAGTGAAAAATTGGCGGTTGACAATTGAACCATCTTCTCTTTGCTGATGATATCGTCCTCATCACACCAAGCATCAGCCAAGCGGAACGAATGCTGACCGATTTCGACAACGCCTGTGGAAAGACTGGCCTTCAACTAAATCTGACAAAAACTATGGTCATTAAGAACGGATGGCTTTTGATTAGCGAACCTTTTTAGAATGCACCAGTTACGTCTATCTAGGTCGTATCAACATGATGAATGACCTAGCTCTAAAGTTAAGCAAGAGGAAACGATCGGCAGGGGAACGCTTAAGAGTAGTAAGGAAAACCAAAAACATTCGCCTTTGTGCCCACCTTTTCGGCTCGACGATTATCCCTGTTCTAACGTATGCAGCAAAAACCTGGTCGCTACGTAAGCAGGATGAAGGATCACTTGCCTTTGTCGAACGTGCAGTTGAAAGGTCAATGCTAAAAGTATCCCGTATCTCGCATATGAGAAAAAGGATCCGAAGTTCCGGCCTACATCGACGATCGAAGATTAAAGACGCTATTCTACACAGCAGGATATCGAAAATAAGCTGAGCAAGACACGTGATGCGCTTCAATGACAACCGATGGACGAGAGCCGTTACCGACTGGATTCCCCGGAACATCAAGCGCCCTATAGGAGACCACCGACCCGTTGGTCGGATTTCTTCACGAAAGCTATAGAAGAAAGATACGATGCTCAGCGAATTCCTAGAGCGGGGAATAGCCAGTGGGCTATTCTTGAACGCGATAGGGAAAATGGAAGAGTTGCTGGTACCCGCCGAGTCACTTGACGATCAGCGGGACGACAGGTGATGCAGGTGATGAAAGTTGGATAAGACAAGTAGGCTGGTAAAATCGCAAATATTTCATTTAAAAGTGAACAATTTCTGGAATCCTCTCGTATCTGATAACTAGTGAATTGCACTATGCGGTGCATGAGACTCAGCATTGATTTTTCTTTCTGCTGGTTTTTGAATGTCTGGGCTAGGTGTGCTTCTCTCTTCTTATCTAAAAAGATTTTTTTTCATGACTGCCTTCGCTGCATAAACTAGCTTCACCGTGACACATACATCCAACAATTACTTAGTTCGATACCTGGATTGTCAGCCTCCCAGAGAATGCTCATGGTCAGAATGGCTTAATGGTCATTCAGTTGCATAAGCTTTGACGTAATCAGAAGTGCAATTTTTTGAGCCTTCTCCGAGTACTGTAGCAACAGAAATAGGACCACTTTTCCACTCGCAGTCGTCGGTTTTCATGTCGTCTTTAGCGATCGTGTAGTGCGATTCACGGATGACCGGCGATATGTCAACACATCCATGCAACATCATTGGTTAGAAATTCGTGTTCAGCAACCTATGTAGCTTTCGCATCTAGAATTAAGAATCTTAACGACAAATGGACGTTTATTCACTGAAGCTACTACTACAGAAATCTCTCCAATGAAAATCTACTCTTTTATAGCAGCCTGTCTACTATCTGGAAAGTCTGCTTAATGGGAATCATACCACTTAGTACCTTGAAAACCGTGAGCAGTTAAACAAACACTTTAAAAGCCAAACTTATCTTTTTCATGCGTAAAAAGCTCCATGGAGGTTGTTCCATAATTGAAGTTTTGTTTCAAAATTGTTATCTCTCAAGCTAGCGAATGATTGCAAAAACATAGTGTGTAAAGGTCTGATAAATAACAGTTGGATATATGTTACTGTAATCAATAACGTAGTGCTATTTCTGAAGCATAGGGAATTTCTCGAGACATGAGAGTTTTTAGACGAAAAGAGTCTTCAATAAAGTGTCTCTGTGGATTTCCTCATTTAATGATGATGATGATGAACTGTTACTGAAGTTGCTCTTATGCATAGTTGTTTCAAGACTACTCAAAGCTGTTTACATCTATCGTCTCCAGCTAAATTAAAGTACATGCTTTTTCGATATCTCATCATTCTTAGTTGAGCCAACATGTCATGTTGTCTGTTATAGGGCAAACTTACACAGCCCGATACACATGTTCCGACCTTGACAGTCTCATCAGTCGGGCGAACCTTTGTCATTTGCCAATAATCTCGGAGCCACAATCCCCTATACTAAGAGAAGACGACGACGAAACGTTCACACCTATCAAGTGAAGTTTTTAATAGTTAATACTATAATTCAACCGATATCACTATGTTGATATGTAAATATTTCGGCTAGGGTTCTAACGCCTTTGCCATCTTAATACTCGATGCAATAAGTAAAGCCGATGATTTGATCGCGGACAGACGAATGTCGACTTGATAGGTCGGTTATGAGAAAGGTGAAGACGACTATACTTTAGTAGAATGAACTCCCAGTCAATTTCGTAGTAAAAGACGAATCATTGAAGAAAACTCTCACTGGTTAGTGATGACGAAGTTAAAAAGTCTGCATCAAAGATGTATTTTCCTCACAGTGCTTATTAAGTATCTGGTGTGGACGTATGATGTGAGAATTATCACTTTGCGAAGCAATTACCGTCTATATCGAGGACGCCTACAAAGTTCCAGTGACGGAATATTTTTGTTTCCTTTTTTATCACAACGTCATTACAGCATCGAACAATCACGCGAACACTTTAACATAGACATGCGAATGACCCAAAGAAAATGCGATACTTTGATAAGGTTTTCAGCTGATAAGTGATACATCGAGATATCAGCAATGAGTGTAATGGGATTTTTTTAATTATTATTTGAACCAACTTGTCATGTGGCCTGGTAAGGGCTCTTGTACAGCCCGATAATAATGAAAGGATCTATTGAACTTTGAGCGTGGTCTTAATAAAGCACTCGAAATAAAAGTATAATTATGTAATGGGATTCTTGCAACAACTCTGGGAAATATTGAGTGACATGTAAAGCTTCGAACCATAAGCGATAGTTGAACTCACGTCTCATCCTTTCCGAGGCACCTCGCCACTATCTATCTGGGCTCTTGTCCTACTATTACTTTCTCTGTGGTGCAGAAGATGTGGTCTACATGGGCGACTAAACGTGAATGTTTTAAAGGATGACTATAAGCCTATGAGATAAATACATAACGGAAAAGCATTCGCGTGGATCCAGCATCCAAGAATTTTGCTTGATTTCATACTGTCAACCTGCAAGTGTTCATTGAAGCTTGTGCTTGATTTCTTTCATCTATATTCTGTTTTATTTATGTCCTTAACTCAATAATCAAACTATACTCTTTTTAATTGTTTTTGCTTATTGAAATATGTGTTCATTCATTTTGAATTGACACGAATATCGTGATGGATTGAAATGAAGCTATCAACACATTCGCGAACATAGTCAATTTCGCCTGGGTTCGTCATCGAATCATGTCATTGAAACGAATTCGAGATGCGCATACAAATCAAGAGCTACTCAGAAATCAGTTCTGGGAGAAAGAAGGCACACTAATCTTTCGAACTTTTTGCCCTATTGTTTCTTTTGACAAATGGGTAAAACCTAACAAAAACAAGCATAAAGGGCTTTGAGTATTGGTTTATTTGCATAACCAAACAGTCGTGCGTACTGAAATCTGTACATGCACAGCGTGAAAAATATGGACACCTAAGGGCACTATAGTGTTCACGCAGTCGGTATTATATGGGTTTCATGACAACGTTGAATCTATGCCCATGTTGTGTTCAGTGAACATACACCATTTCAGTAGCTATAAAGTCAACAATCAAGTTTTAGTTTGCTTTCCAACAATCGGCAAATAGAAAAATTGTAGAAGTTCAACATTACTGTAACAAGACTCTCCCTAGTGAGGAGACTACATTCAAGCGACGTTTTCACCGCAAACATTCACTCATTACGACCACGTAGATCAACATCGGGAGGACGAAAGAATGCTTAACATGGACATGGGTTATCGTAGCTGTGAGCGAGCTTCGAGTGAAAACTGACAGCCTTTATTCTATGTCGCATTGTATAACCTAATGCGATGAGTAAAGCTGATTCAAATCGTAAACCAATTAGGGCTAAATTATTTCAACACGATATATTTCGCTGTGATAATGAAAACTGATAAGGAACGCATTCATTATCCAGTTGCACATGAATTAAAAATTATGATAGCAATGTTGTTCATTTCCCTATATACAGGATGCGAGAAAAGTTCTGATAATTTTCAGAGATATATTAGCAGTCAAAAAATACTGCATAAACAAATAAAATCATTCATTTGGAGAAGCATTTACGTTTCTTTGCAACGACTATAACAAAAAACAAGAAAGTTGATAATAAATTCTCAAAACAACCTCATATGGGCCTCTATATATCTGCGAACGTTTGCTAAAATTTCCAACGGTCGTCGCACACGTTCCTACCGTTATTTCTAGCAAGCGCGTGTCAAAGTCATTCTACCCACGTCTACGCTAATGCACAGATTAGCTGAGACTTCTTCTCCACTATGGAAAAACGAATTGATTCCTTGGGCTGAAGTCCGGTGAGCTTCGGCTGGATGCATTTTCTCCGAAGCCTGGAAACAGCCTTGACAGATGGCAATCGTTGAGCGGGTCGAATGAGTAGAAGCCAAGTCTTGCTAATGCGGAAATGCGTTGGCGCTAAAGAATTGAGTACTCCCAGGCTTTAGCACGCCTCACGGAACTTGCTGCAATCAGTTGGCAGCGTTGATTCTGACGATTTCTTAGATAAATACCGGCGGCTTCCTTCCTGTGGCGCAAATGCCAGCCCAGACCATCACAGAAGCCGGAAAGTGACCGCGGCTCATGACTTTTGCTACTACAGACTCCTTCTGACCCTCCTTGAAAAGCCGACGTCGATTCTGAACATTGTGAAGTGATGCGAGCGTAAATATTTTATATCTGTAAAAAACACCTTCGACCATCTATCAAACGAATCATTCGACGAGTCCTTGAAAGTCATTCTTTCCATATTTTTGTCCAGAAAGTGAACACGAGCGGTCTTGTAACTGAGCAGCTTGCGCTTATTTTTGACTTCGGTTTCAAACGCTCCATCGCTGATTTAGAGCTTTCCGAGCCATACTGCGTACCAAACGCTCCGGATTTCTTTGAGGTTGGCGCAAATCTTCTGAAAGGTTTTCGGAGTGGACCAGGTGGTGGAACAACATTTCGAAAAAGGTTCCTAATTTTTCCAGCCTTTTGAAATGTTTCACTGCTCTGTAGACACTTACTGGTTCGAAACCGGTCTATAATAATTATGATGGCCATTTTCTTTCTCGTTTTGTGCAATTAGATACTGCTATACGTTCATTTTTGCTATGCATAACTTAACCACGGCTAAAAATAGACAATATAATCTGGCAATGTATTCTGAGCTTTTCATGAGGTCTGTTAGGGCACTTATACAGTGCAAGCCACATGTTTCGTTTTTTCAGCCTTCTCACTTGCATGGTTACTCTTCGTTCAATCAATTCCTCGAGGATCTCTCCTTATGTGAAGTAACCGATGATGAATTTATCACACTCAATGTAAGGTTAAGCAATCATCGTAACCGAAATATGTGTCTTGTGCTGCTCATGTGCCCATGATAGACCTCATCAAAGGCTCAGAATACAATGCCAGAAGAATGTTCTGAGCGAGGCCTCAATAGTCGATTGCAATATTCCTTATATATGTCGTATCAGCCAATATGTCATGAAATCGACAATCACATACTGAAGAACGCCATGGTGATTGCTTCACCGTATACTGAGTGTCAAAAGATTGTTCCGATTTCATTACTTAGGGGTAGAATCCTGAGGAAATGACTGGACGGAAAAGCATCGTGCTACTGACGAGGCTGAAAGGCTGAAATACGTGTCTTGCACTGTATTTGTGGCCATAACAGATTTCATGAAAGGTTCAGTATGTATAGTCAGATATTATTGTTCCTAAGCAAGGCCTCAAAATAGTTTATTGCAATGTGTAAAAACACAGAAATAATGAAATGTATTCTAGAACAACATCTATAGTTCCAGAAGCCTCACTCTCAGCGATGGACGTGGGAGTCTTCCAATGGAGAGTACTATAACGAAATAGACCACATATTAGTAAACCGCTTGTTTTGCTTGACCGATGTCGCTGTTGTTTCGATGTTCTACACTTGATCAGACCATAGCCTCCTTCGCGCAACGTTCGCTTTTTCGCAGAAAAGAGAGAAAGCCGCTAAATTCAAATAAAGAAATCCTAGAACTACCATTAACTGGGATGTGCTCAAATCATTAGTGGGCTCTTGGGAAGATGCCGTTGAGGCATCGACGAAGAATACGACCGGCTTGTTGAATATCTTTACGTTATCGCTATGAAAGTCGAGAGATTTAAAGTCAGAAAGAGACGCTTGTTTTCGCAAACACTCGAGCTGATGCGTCAACGGGGAATCGCACGAGTTACAGGCAACGAAACCTTAGATCCGATAGTTTGAACGCTGCAGAGTAGCGATAAGAGCAGACCTCAAAGAGAGACGAGCAGCAATTATGGCACAATCAGCAGAAACTGGAAAGAGCATTCGCAAAACCCAGAGAGGATTCGCCAATTATAAGATCAAGATGATTGCACTCCGATGCCTTGACGGGGCACTTCCTGCTTCCAAAAGGGCATTGGAGAAAATCGCCCACCAATACTACTCGGATTTTTCGCTAGCCATGTCCTCTTACCGTCACATAAATTAAAGAGGATGAATCTGTCGTTCCCCGGTCCTTCTTTCGAAATCCGACATGCCATATCGACGGTGAAGAACAGAACAACATCCAGTTCAGACAGGACTAGACCAGAATACTTGAAGAACCTACAGCCGGTTCTCATCGGCACTTCGGTCAGGCTTTCACTGGTTACTTATCAGAATTCAAGGTTCCCATTCAACGGAAACCAGCAAGACCGTGTTGTTGTTGAAAAAGGAGGTCTTCACGACATAGGCAATTATCACTCAATCTGCTTGCTGTTCGTTGTTGTCTATGAACTCTTCACTCGAGTCATCCCAGATAGGATTAACATAACACTGGGTGGAAGACAGCCATGCGAATAAAGAGGATTCCGAAAAAGATTTTGTTTCATAGACCACATCCCGACGATTACAAGACTCACTGAAGTTTCGCGAGAGCACAAACAAACACTCTGCCTCACTTTCGTCGATCTGAAGAAAGCATTTGATTTGATGTGAATAGAAGCGGTTGTAGAGGACCTGGATAACCAGGGTGTGCCTGCTCAGTAAATAATAATCCTTCGTAAGCTTTATAAAGACTTCAAGACCAAAATTTCTCCATTCTACAACAATATCACCATTGAAGGGGGTTCGACAAGGCGATACAATATCGCCAAAACTATTCACTGCTACCCTACAAAACGTCATGCGAACATTAGAAAGGGACAACACGGGGTGAAAAATTGACGGTCGACAATTGAACCATCATCTCTCTGCTGATGATATCGTCCTCATAACAGCAAGCATCAGACAAGCGGAACGAATGCTGACCAATTTCGAAAGGTGTGTGGAAAGATTAGCCTTTTAAAAAATTTGACAAAAAACGATGTTTATGAAGAACGGACGATTTTCGAATGCCCCATTTACGCTCAACGAAACGAACATTATCGAGTGCTCCAGTTACGCCTATCAAGTTCGTTAAATCAAGATGATCAACGGCTTAGCTTCGCAGTTGAGCAGGTGGAAACGAGTGGCTTGGGGAACGTTTAAGAGCATCGAATATGTAGTGAAGAGGAGCAAGAACATCCGACTCCGTGCCCACCTTTTCGACTCGACGATCAACCCTGTCTTAACGTATGCAGCAGAAACCTGGTCGCTACGTAAGCATAATGAAGTTCACTTGGCGTTATCGAACGCGCAGTCGAAAGGTCGATGCTAGGAGTATCCCGAATCTCACAAACGAGCGAAAGGATCCAAAGTTCCGACCTACGTCAACGATCGAAGGTCAAAGACGCTTTTCACATGTCAGGATATCAAAAATAAGCTGAGCCAGACACGTGACGCGCTTCAACGACATATGATAGACGAGATCCGTTACTGACTGGATTCTTGGGACATCAAGTGCTCTACAGAATGACCACCAGCCCGTTGGTCTCATTTTTTTAACGAAAGCTAAAGAAGAAAGATATGGTGCTCAGCGAATCCCTAGAGCGAATGGGACCCACTGGGCTACTCTTGCAAGCGATAGGGAAAGAAAGAAGTGTGGCTGGTACCCGCTCGAGTCAATCGACCATCAATGGGACGACAGGTGACAGGTGATACAGGTGATTTTAGAACAAAATTGAGCAAAATTTTGATGAAATTATTAGAATTGTCAAAAAAATATTCTGTAAGTGTTAAATCAGGAAAAAAACACATATGACATAACTCCTTTCGCAGCCTATATAAGATTCGGGTCAACAAAATGCTTATCTTTGCCTTCTTGTGCACTCATGCACTCAGAGATATTTATTTCGCAATAGCTCAAAGTTTAATGGGCATGACAAAGTGTGCATTAGAGCCGCGTTCAACACAGCGTTCAACACACGACCAGTATAACATGATAGAAACGACAGCTTGCAGCTCTTCACTCGTTCCTTTTTGAGAGACAACAACGATCTTGTACAGGTCGTATGGGACACTGTGGTGTACGAGTAGGTGCAGGTATGGGTCAAAATATATCACAGCAGGTCCTCCTCGCTCTTGGAAACGGTTCAGCATCATATCTTTCTCCACAGGTTTTCGTGAAAAAGTTAAATTATCGGGCCGGTAGTCTTCCCATGGTGCGCCTGGCATTCTAAGAAAGTCATGAAGTACTGGCTTCCGTCCGCTAGCTTTCTCTAAAATGCACTAAGTGTGCGGCCCACCTTATCTCCAACAGTCTAGTGTGTGGAATGGCATCGATGACTTTAGATCGCTGGAGTAGTCATAACTATGAATTCTGTCTTTATTTGTAAGATGGGGAAAGGAAGAGTACTCATAGCATAGCTTGAAAAACCAACTATCTTTAAACCGCGGCATGATGAAAATATAAAACTATAAAAATGAGAAGAAAAGCTTGAGAACTATTTTTTATTTGAAGCTTCACGAATCTGGTATCTTTTTCCCGATCGATTGTTCTTGTTTTCGGTCGATGGATCTTCTTGGTTGCTTGTGGCTGACGTTTCGGCAAGTACGTCTTCTTCAGAGACTAAACGTATAATTCAATGTAACGTTACTTTATTATTGCGTTCTGTAAAATGAAAATCGAGAGAAACCACTCACGGTTCAATCTAGTCTAGGGGCTACCTATTTTGTTAGCACAGGGTCAGTATGAACCCACGCCCCATGTCACTACGTTAAATAAACGATCAGTGCCAGCTGATGAACAGGCTAGAAAATCAATCTGAGATAAGGTGTCATGTAATTGGTGATGTTAAGGCACTCTCCCTTTTTGTTCATCTGCGGGTTTCTGGAAATTATCCAGAAAGCTTCAAAAGTTTTTTGCACCGATGATCTTGATTGGTGCCCTAAGATCTTAACTACTATCTTGATGTCGCCATTATTAAGCCCTGATATACATGCATATATATATATATATATTGATATGTATATATTTGTATATTGCATATTCATACGTTGCCCTGAGCTAACAACATAGGTAGTCCCTGGACTAGATTGCACGGCGAATGGTTTTCCCTGAATCAACTATCGCTTATTAATGCCCTAGATTTCCAATTTTCCGCATAACATAATAATGAAGTAAAATCGCAATGAATAATGAGTTCAGGCTTTAGAGAAGGCGTATTTGACGAAACGTCAGCTACAAGCAACCAAGAAAATCCATCGTACCGAAAAGAAGAACAGTCGATCGGGAAAAAGATACCAGCTTTGTGAAGCTTTAGATATAGATAGTTCTCGAGCTTTTCTTCTAGTTTTTATATCCCTAGCATGGATCTCTTAACTGCTTATTCAGTAACACCAAATGATCTTTTATTCTGCTCATGTAGAAGCCGATATTGTGAAGCATACGATGAGACAATGATAACCGCTGAGCCAAAAACGTGTGGAGAAAGTCGAATGTTTTCCTTCCTCTTCACTACGTCCACGCTGATGTTAAGAGCTTCCCAGGCCGCTTGCTTCCCACTGCACAACTCTAAAGCTGTATAGTTCATTCCGCTGACTTCTCGATTCAGGTAAGTAACTAGACAGTAAATGATACTCATTTACTTGAGCGTGAATGGCGCATTCGAAATCAACCTTTTCGTTACGAACATCGTTTTTCTTAGATACACTCGGAGACTAATCTTTTCACAGGTGGTGTCAAAATCGGTCAACGTTCGTTCCGCGTCGCTGATGCTTGGTGTTATGCGCACGATGTCATCGACAAAGGGAAAATGAGTGATCGTGGTTAGCTGATTTTCGCTCCCATATTGCCCCCTTATAATGTTTGCATGAATTTTTAAAGGGTGGCAATGAATGAATCTGGTGTGAAACTTCAGCGACAAGCTTCAATGGGCTTGGCGACAGCCATTGTGAGCTACCTCAGCTTTGGCCATACTGCTGCTCTTCTCTCTCCAAAAATCATTATTTATAGCTTCTCCAAATTTTTTGAAACGTAATTTTTGTCTGTTGAGTGAAGCTCGTGCAAAAGCACGTTGGCATATCAACTCCACCATTTTTCAAGAGAAACGTCTTTTCGTTACTTTTGGATTACATCGTAACTTCATACGATATTGTTAATTATGTCGTGCTTTCAAACGCCAACTAGTGCTTAATAAATCTCGTTTTGGGGCAGTTCTGAAGCTTCATGGTTTTTTTTCACGGACTTTACCATCGTGAAAATTCGGTTATTGCGTGAAGGAGGCTATCATCTAGTCCTGTGTAAAAGTTTGGAATAGCTGCGACATCGGTTATCGGAACCTTCGATTGAGCAAAAGGTGGTCCATTCCATCCAAATACTCTCCGTGAGGTATTTTCAACGTCCATTACTGAGAGTGGGGGCTTTCAAATGTGGGTAACCATGGGTGGTGTGGGCACCATGTTAAACTCAGACAGCCTCTCATTCTACTCGTTCCATTCTAGTCCATGGTCCCCAATGTGACGCTTTTAAGGCAATTTTCTATATTCAAAATTCGCGTTGAAATCTCTAATAATGGTGAATAATGTATGGTAAATCTCTGCGAAGATTCTTCATAAGCCCATATAGAAAGCTTCTACTACGTCTTCACCTTAGCGTTATGTTGGTGTGTATGCAGAAAACTTCGTCAAACCTGGTATTGACTCATATCGAATCTAGCGAAATCGTCGCATCCGGATCAACGTTTAATCAAATGAATCAATGTTCATGGTCAAACTTGTTTTGATGGGAACGTCAATAACGGCGACGACTGCACATCATGCTCCAATGACCAGTTCTTCTGTGGTGTCATAGCGAGAACTAAGTAGCGCCCTACCGTATCAGCTAAACCACTGACGTCGTACCCTTTCCTTCTTACTTCCATTCAATAGAAGGTTCGTATGTCAGGTGTACGCGCGTTACAGATCCTCGCTTCAGTCCGTTTCGATTTTGCTAACCTAGTTCTGCCCTGAGGTTTCATAAGCTCTCTGTACTCGCTCCTCGACATTGTCGTAGCGGGGACTCTTTCGGGATCAGAGAAATGAGGCCCGTGTTCTCTGCGTTTAGGCATTTCATTCCCTACTTAAAGCTTGTTGAGCTCTGAACGTGACACGGTACTTACGGATTTCATGTCAGCTTCCCCCGGAGGTACAGAAAGAGCTTCTGTAATAGAAACAGCTCCTTACAAAATCCATGTACTTCCCAGCCGCATGGTCACAGGTTCCTTTCCACTGTGATAGATATAAATGAGGGTATGCCAAACTGGCCCAAAAATCCTTTTAATTGGCTTTGAACACGAACAGCACATGAACGTGTAGAGGAAATCTTACAGTATCAGAGTTATGTATTTTACTAAGAGTTCCCCTAGAAGCAGGAAAAAATTCATAGTTGAATAACAAAAATTGCCCTTTAGATAATGTAATCGGCGCCGTCGATCGATCACCGTGGAAATTGCCACGTACTGCCTGCGGTCTGCACTTCTTCCACTTCCTTAATTAGCCAAGAGACGCATGGTCGCGTAGGTGAATCAGTCTTATAATTCCTGCTGCACTGCGAAAAAACGGTTTTCCAAAAAATCGGCACAGCTGTGGATTCGTTGAATGTTACTCTATCAAATGATTACTAATAGTCTAAAGAAGGAGCTATCCCTTGCAAGGAAAACGCGTGTGGTGCACCAATGATTCACTTTGCAAGAAAGAGTCATGAAAGAGCCTTTTCAAAGGGCGGCCATGTACCGCTCTAACCAGAGATTCAAACAGTTCACTTCCTCGCGGACGCTAATTGGGTCTATAAAAAAATGTGGTCTACAAAAAGAGGTCGATAGAAGAGGTATGTATCATTATCACAGCTACGTGCTCAACTGCTGTCACCACAATGTTAGGTGAGTACATCACCTGACTTGGGGTGATTCAACGCTCGGCTTCGATTCCTTAAAGAAAATTATTTAACCTCAGAGGATCGGCTGAACCGAGGGAAGGTGCTACTGATGAGTCCCAATAGGACGAAATAGGCGCCTGTATACCACTAGACCTATCAGCTTAAAACGAGCATATACTTACCTAATGGGTGTGTTTAACTCACAAGAGCTCCAGTCTTCAGCGTGGGAACGGCTTCACCCTTATCCCCTCCCCTCTGCGACTCTGCGACTAACCTCAGCGTGGTACTCACTGACTGTCTCACTTCCTCTCCGTTACTCGGCACCTGTATATTGGAGAGAAGGTTGCTAATTTGATCCTCTACAACAACACTTCGCTGTAGTTCTTTTGATGCTATCTTTTCGTTGTCGATTAGTGTTGAAGGTCTTACTATAACGTAATTGTCGCAGCAGAAAAAAGCTCAGTTGCATATTACTTCGTTACTTTTCAAACAAAACGTAGATCGTAAGACGTAGATGTAAATATATTATGTTGTTTTACGTTGGAGGATATTTGAATTTATTGTTATAAATTGCAGATTGTTGAATAAACGGTGATAAATATTTATAGTCATTGATGGCTTGTGTTACGGTACTACTATATGAGATATGGTGTGATCTGGTAAGCCAATGATTTAAGTATGTTTAGTGAAAGCAAAAAAATAACACTAGAAAATCACAGTGAGCTGTTATGGTAGGGGTTTGAACTAGCAATCTTCTTCCCGATAGCCGGGTGTCGAGTGGCAGAGAGGAGTGAGACAGACAGTGATTGCATGCTGAAGTTAGATTCACAGAAGGTAGGGAGTGGAGCGTCTGCCCTGCTGGCGGTGAGAGCCTTGTCATTTAGACACGTCCACTTTGGGTCCGCAAAAGTCAACCGGTTAAGTTTTTGAATGATTGCTAAAAGCGCTAGAAAAGTTCTTGTCCGGCAAATAGGGTTGAATAATCATTTATCGCCGTCTAACATTAGAGAAGCAAAAATTTCTATATGATAAATACTGGGGTACTTGTCCATTATGTGGCGACAGAAGAAACTTTTATCCCATTTGCTGGACAAGAGATTCTTATAAAAGTGCTGGCAATCATTTCAAAGCTTAAGTCTCTGATTTGTGCACTGCATTGCCGGTTTTTTTTAAAAGCTCCATTTTAATGCTTCAATGAAAGAAAAACATTTGTGTTTCACACACGTGTTTTTCTTGCAATACAAAGCTCCTTCATTAGACTACCAGTATTCGCTCGATAGCGCAAGATTCAAAAGTTCCAGCGCTATGCTTATCTTCTGCGGAGACCGCTCCTTTTCAGTGTAGCAGGAAAAATATGGTCGAATATCACATACCCGGCTTCCTAGTTCACAGGCTAATCTACTGCCGTGGAGACTGGTGGCCGCAGATTCGATGCGGCGACCCGCCACAATGGATCGATAGAGCTTATGTCAAATGCAATTGTTGTCACTGGATAAGAAATTTATTCTCCGCTTTAAAAGCGACTCCCCATCAAAATATAACTCTGATACAAGAAGATTAGCGATTTATACACAAGTTCATGTGCTTTTTGTTCTTCCAGTAAAGTATTAGTTGAACTGCGCACCCGATGTGAAACACAATGTTATTTTGGATTTTGCAGCATTATAAATGGGTGTTTTCAAAAACCTGACCGCGTACCGTGCCATCCAGGGTTTCAGGCTTGCGAATGATCATTATCACTCTTGTATATAGTTCTTGCCTAGCAAAAGGCGTCTAATCTTCATTTATCGCCATACAATGAACAAGAACCACATGCCATCGTGTTCACATCTAATGTGATGGAAATTACATCTTTTTTCCCACCTTTGAATGAGCTATCCCAACACAAATGCAGTAGTGTATTTTAATGAAATATTAAAGTGCTACAAACAGTGTGTTCATAAAGTTGTGATGTAAGATTCCGATGCGGAAATTTGGTGCTATGGAAATATTGGATCAGTTATCTGAAGTCACAACTCTTTCCATGGAAAAAAGTATTGAGAAATGACTCCACTGATCTTGTACACTTCTACAATAAGACAACTATGGATTGGTTTGATTTCTTCACAGAAACCAAAGTAATGTTACAGCATGCTAGATGATGGCGCGAAATCATGATAGGGAAGGAAATATTTGTAAATTTCTCTTCATTTATTTTATTCAAAGCCCAAAGAATGAGGGTGCGAGCAGATTCGGAAGCTTGCAGATTGTTGACAGAAGATCGTGGATAATGATGGTCTTCATTTTGAAAAAATAACTATTGTTATTTAAAAATGAATTATGTATTACCTTCAAATTTACTGCTGGTGCTAAGGAACGTTGTCCTCAATCTGATACTATGCAACACCTTACAGCTTTGCTCCATTCTACATTATAAACATCTTGTGCTCATAAAAATTTTTTTCTTCATTTTAAAACTCATAAAAAGTACTCTTTGGACCGGTACAGGTTGCGATGAGGTAATATTGTTGTTGAATATAGTATGCAGGCCGCAGATCTCCCTCTTTAAAGGATCGCGCCCACCTAGTCGCTAGGGCACGTGGCGCACCCCAGGTGGTGGATAGGGAAACTTAACGCGAACTCAAAGCGACCGTGTGTTTTTCGGAGGCACAAGTGGATTCAGGGGACAAGTGCCCTGCTTTTGCAGCGCCAATTTGACGAAACTTTATTTTTACGAGTCAAGTCGGCCAAAAGCCTGCAATCAAACGGCTGTGAAGTACATGGGAGGAGGTTAGGAGTCGCCTCCGACAATTAAGCTTATCCCGTTCCTCCGAGAAAGCTGGCAAGCCACTTGTGAGTGTCTCAGTTCCTTGTTTAGAACCTAGCAAGGTATACGTTGGGTACCAAAACGCTAGAAACAGCAAAAATATGGGCCTCATTCCCCTGACCACGAAAGAGCCCCGGTAAGGCAGTGCCGGGTAGAACGAATATGAAGAGGCTGCTAAAGTCTCAAGGCCGAACTAGGCTGCCAAAATAGAAACGAATCAAGATGACGATCTGTATCTACAATCCAAAAACTCTCGCTCACAGATCAGCTATAGAAGATCTATTGATTCAAGCAAGAAGGATAAGGTACGACGTCATTGGCTTGGCCGAGATGAGAAGACGCCATCATTTTCACACTGTTTATAATAACGGAAAAAGCTGTTTTTGAGAAATTTCGATAGCAGAGGTGTTGGCGGCGTTTGAGTCCTTTCTAAATTTAATTTAACCGCGAACATCGATTCAACTGAACAACTAACACTCCCCTTCGAACGACTGCGATTGAAACGATGTGGTTCAATGCCGGCTTTAGCCATCTTCGTTCCTTACGCACCAACATCAAGCTATGACAAAGTCGAAGTCACGCGTTCTATATCACCTGTATCACCTGTCGTCCCGTTGATCGTCGAGTGACTCGAGCGGGTACCAGCAACTCTTCCATTTTTCCCTATCGCGTGCAAGAGTAGCCCAGTGGGTCCTCCTTGCTCTAGGGATTCGCTGAGCATCAGAACTTTCTTCCATCGTTTTCGTGAAGAAATCGGACCAACGGGTCAGTGGTCTTCCTTTAGAACGCTTGACGTCCCGAGGAATCCAGTCGGTGACGGCTCTCGTCCATCGGTTGTCGTTGAAGCGCATCACGTGCCCGGCCTACCTTATTTTCGATATCCTGGCGTGTAGAACGGCGTCTCTGATTTTCGATCGTTGACGTAGGTCGGAACTTCGGATCCTTTGTCTCATTTGCGAAATACGGGATACTCCTAGCATCGACCTTTCGACTGAGCGTTCGATAACTCCAAGTGATCTTTCATCCTGCTTACGTAGCGACCAGGTTTCTGCTGCATACGTTAGCTCAGGGATAATTGCCGAGTCGAAAAGGTGGGCACGGAGTCGGATGTTCTCTGTCCTCTTCACTACATCTTCTATGCTCTTAAACGTTCCCCAAGCCGCTCGTTTCCTCCTGCTCAACTGTGGTGCTAGGTCGTTCATCATGTTGATATCACGACCTAGATAGATGTAACTGGAGCATTCGGAAATTGTCGTTCCGTTGAGCGTGAATGAGGCATTAGAAACCCATCCGTTCCTCATGAAAATTGTTTTCGTTAGACACAGTTGAAGACCGATCTTTCCACAGGCGTTATCGAAATCAGACAACATTCGTTCCGCTTGGCTGATGTTTGGTGTTATGAGAACGATATCGTCAGCAAAGCGAAGATGGTTTAACTGTCGACCGTCAATTTTCACTCCCATTTCGTTCTATTCTAATGTTCGCATGACGTTTTGTAGGGTGGCATTGAATAGTTTTGGCGATATTGTATCGCCTTGTCGGACCCCTCTTCTTACGTCAATGGTGATATTGTTGTAGAATGGAGATATTCTGGTCGTTAAGTCTTTATAAAGCTCACGAAGGATCATTATGTACCGAGTAGGGACGCCCTGGTTATCCAGAGCCTCTATAACCGCTTCTGTTTCCACTGAATCAAAGGCTTTCTTCAGATCGATAAAAGTGAGACAGAGTGGTTGTTTGTACTCTCGCGAAACTTCAATGAGTCTTGTGATCGTGTGGATGTGGTCTATGTTACTAAATCCTTTTCGGAACCCTGCTTGTTCGCATGGCTGTCCTTCGTCCAGTGTTCTGTCAATCCTGTTCAGGATGACTGGAGTAAAGAGTTTATAGACAACGGACAGCAAGCAGATTGGGCGATAATTGCCTATGTCGTGAAGGTCTCCCTTTTTGAACAACAATACGGTCTTGCTGGTTTTCCATTGAATAGGGACCTTGCATTCTGGCAGGTAGCGAGTGAAGAGCCGAGCCAGGGTGTTGATGAGAACTGGCGGCAGGTTCTTCAGGTGTTCTGGTCTAATCCTGCCTGGACCGGGTGTTGTTCTGTTTTTCATCGACGATATAGCATGTCGGATTTCGGAAGGAAGGACCGGTGGAACGACATAATCGTCCTCTTTCAATTTATATGACGGTAAGAGAACATGGCTAGCGAAGAGATACGAGTAGTATTGGTGGATGGTTTTCTCCATAGCCCTTCTGGAAGCTGTAAGTGTCCGTCAGGGTGTCGGAGTGCAATCATTCTGGCCTTATGATTGGCGAAGCGTCGCTGGGCTTTGCGAATGCTCTTCCCAGCTTCTGCCATAACTGCTGCTCTTCTCTCTTTAAGGTCTTTTTTATCGCTTCTCTGCATCGTTTCGCAAGTTCGGACGTAAGGTTTCGGTTGCCTGCAGCTCGTGCGATTCCACGTTGACGTATCAGCTCGAGTGTCTGCGGAGACAAGCGTCATCTCGTGACCTTAGGACTCTCAGCTTTTTTAGAGCTAACGTGAAGATATTCAACGAGTCAATCGTATTCTTCGTCGATGTTGTCGACAACGGTATCTTCCCAAGAGCCGACTAATGATTTGAATACATCCCAGTTTATGGTAGTTCTGGGACTTCGTTGTTTGAATTTAGCGGCTTTCTCTCCTCTCCTCGAAAATCGGAACGTTGCGCGAAGGAGGCGATGGTCTGATCCCGTGTAGAACTTGGGAACAACAGCGACGTCGTTCAGGCAAATCCTTCGATTTACTATGATGTGATCTATTTCGTTATGGTACTCTCCATTGGGAGACTCCCACGTCCATCGCTGAGAAAGAGGCTTTTGGAATTGCGAGTTACCATGGATGGTTTGGGTCGTCATGATAAACTCGGATAGCCTCTCACCCTGTTCATTCCATTCTAGTCCGTGGGTCCCTATGTGACGTTCTTCAGACGTTCTTCTAGGTCCAATTTTTGCGTTAAAATCTCCGACAATGACCTTGAAGAATGTATGATCTTCTCTGAAGAATTTTTCGAGGTCCATATAGAACGCTTCGACTTCGTCTTCGTCATAGCTTGATGTTGGTACGTAAGCAACGAAGATGGTCAAAGCCGGCATAGAACCACATCGTTTCAACCGCAATCGTCAGATACAGGTTGTTAGTTGTTTGAACGAATCAATGCTCACGGTCAAATTCGATTTGACGAGGACGCCAACGCCACCGACACCTCTGCGATCGCATGTTCCACGGGACAGTTCTTGTCCGGTGTCATAGACAGCGTGAAAAGGATGGCGCCTTCTCGTCTAAGCCAGGCCAATGACGTCGTACCTTATTCTTCTTGCTTGAATCAATAGATCTTCTACAGCGGATTGTTGAGCAAGGGTTCTTGCGTTGTAGGTACAGATCGTCATTTTAGTCCGTTTCGACCTTGGCAGCCTAGTTCAGCCCTGAGATTTAGCAGCCTCTCCGTACTCGTCCTACCTGACGCTGCCGTACCAGGGGCTCTTTCGGGGTCAAGGGAATGAGGCCCATATTTGTTACTGTTTTTGGCATTTTGATACCCAACGTGTAGCTTTCCAGGCTCTAAACGTGGGAGCTGGGTACTCACGAGTAGCTTGCCAGTCTCTCTCGGAGGAGCGGGAGGAGCTTATTTGTTGTGGCGACTCCTAACCGCCTCCCATGTACTTCCCAGCCGCTTGATTGCAGGCTTTTGGCCGACTTGACTCGTAGAAATAGAGTTTTTGTCAAGTCAGCGCTGCAGAAGCAGGGAGCTCGTCCCCTGAATCCACCTGCGTCTCTGGGAAGCACACGGTCGCTTTTGGTTCGCGTTTTATTCCCCTATCCACCACCTGGGGACGTGCCACGTGCCCTCGCGACCAACCGGGCGGGATCCCTCAAAGAGGGAGGTCTGTGGGCGCGTTCTATATGGACCTCGAAAAATATTTCATAGAAGAACATACCTTCTTCATGGTCATTGCTGTAGATTTCAGCGCGAAAAATGTACCTAGGAGATCGTCTGAAGAACGTCATATTGAGACCCACGGAATAGAATGGAATGAAAAGCGTGAAAGGCTAATTGAATTTATCATGACGACCCAAACCATCCATGGCAACTCACAATTCCAAAAGCCTCACTATCAGTGATAGAGGTGGGACCTCTTGCCCGCAGCGCTCCTTAGCAAGAGAAAGCCGCTAAATTCAAGCAGTCAAGTTCCAGCACAACCACAGACTGGGATGTATTCAGATCATTGGTCGGTTCCTAGGAATATACCGCTGTCGACAACATAGGCGAAGAATACAACCGGCTCGTTTAATATCTTCACGTTAGCGCTGAGAGTCCTAAAGATACGAAGAGATGCTTGTCTGCTAGCACTCAAGCTGATAGGTCAGCAAGGAATCGCATGAGCTACAGGGAAGCGAAACGCTTCATCAGAACTTGCGAAACGCTGCAGAGAAGCTAAAAGAAGACCTTAAAGAGAACGAGCAGCACTTATGGCACAAGCTGTGGAAGCTGGAGAAAGCATTCGCGAAGCCCAGCGACGCTTCGCCAATCATAAGGCCAGGATGATTGCACTCCGATGCTCTGGCGAGACACTTACAGCTTCCAGAAGGACTGTCGAGAAAATCATCCACCAATACTACTCGGATCTCTTCGCTAGCCATGTCCTCTTACAGTCATATGAATTGAAAGAGGACAAATATGTCGTTCCACCGGTCCTCCCTTCCTAAATTCGACATGCAATATCGTCGGTGAGGAACAGAACAACACCCTGTCCAAAGAGGATTAGACCAGAACACCTGAAGAACCTGCCGCCACTTTCATCAACACCCTGGCCCGGCTGTTCACTCGCTACCTGTCAAAATGCAAGGTCCCCATTCAATGGAAAACCAGCAAGACCGTATTGTTGTTCAAAAAGGGAGACCTTCACGACATAGGCAATTATCGCCCAATCTGTTTGCTGTCCGTTGTCTATAAACTCTTTACTCGAGTCATCCTAAACAGGATTGGCAGAACACTAGACGAACGACAGCCATGCAAACAAGCGGGTTTTTCAAAAGATTTGGTGCCATAGACCACATCCACACGACTACGAGACTTATTGAAATCTCACGAGAGCGCAACTACCGCTCCATCTCACTTTCCTCAATTCAAAAAAGCCTTTGATTCAGTGAAAACGGAGGCGGTTATGGACTCTCTCGCTAACCAGGACGCCCCTACTGGATACATAATGATCCTTCGTGAGCTTTATAGAGATTTTACGACCAAAATATTTTTATTCTACAAGAATATCAATATCGACCTAAGAAGAGGGGTTCAGCACGGCGATACAATTTCGACAAAATTATTCACTGCCATCCTCCAAAGCGTCATACGAACATTAGAATGGGACGATATGGAAGCGGAAATTGACGGCAGACAATTAAACAGTCTTCGCTTTGCTGACGAAATCGTCCTTATTTCGCCAAGCATCAGACAAGCCGAACGGCTTTTGACCGATTTCGACAACGCGTGTGGAAAGATTGGCCTTTAATTAAATCTGACAGAAACAATGTTTACGAGGAGCGAATCTGTTTTGAATGTACCAATTACGCTCAAGGAAATGAAAATCTCCGAATGCTCCAGTTACGTCTATCTAGGCCTTGAAATTAACATAATTCACGGCCTAGCTCCAAAGTTGAACAGGAGGAAACGACTGGCTTGGGAAACGCTTAAGAGCATCAAGAATATAGTAAAGAGGACTACGAGCATCCAAATCCGTGCCCAGCTTTTCGACTCGACGATTATCCCTGCCCTAACTTATTTATCAGAAACCTGGTAGCTACGTAAGCAGGATGAAAGATCACTTGACGTTATTGAGCGCGCAGTCGGAAGATCGATACTAGGAGTATCCCGTATCTCGCAAATGAGAGAAAGGATTCGAAGTTCCGACCTATGGCAAAATTCGACTATCAACGGCGCCGTTCTACACGCCAAAATATCGAAAATAAGGTTGGCCGAACACGTGATGCGCTTCAACGACAACCGATGGATAAGAGCCGTTACCGACTGGTTTCCTCAGGATACAAGTGCTCTACAGGAAGACCACTGACCCTTTGGCCGATTTCTTCAGGAAAAGCGTAGAAGAAAAATATGGTGCTCAGCGAACCATAGAGCGAGGTGGCCCTACTTGTCTGCTCTTGCACGCGATAACGTGTATTAATGCCCGCTTGAGTCACTCGACGATCAACGCGACAACAGGTGATACAGATGATAGTATGCATGATGAAAATGTGATACGAAAACAGAACTGGCTCTATCTCAGCAGTGGATTTCGACAAGAGTTCCTCGCTGTAGTTGAACAATAAACCATTGAGAAGACGTCCTCAAAATGGCTCGGTGTTTACATTCAGCGCATCATTAGGTGCACTAGCACATTTTCGCCTCAAAATTCAACAGATGTTATGACCTTTTGATTTCACATCTACTTTGCCGTTGTCACATCTATTGTCAACAATTTATAAACTCATTCATTGTATGTCGTATACCTATTTACATAGCTGACTTTCAGATCAATTGTATTCAAATAAGCCTTTCAAATCTTACTTGGTGAATATTCCACTAATGGTTGCTATTTCTGTATTGTTGTGAGCTTCCTAAGTTTCCCACTTAATTGTGGCCATCATAGAACTATCTTTCCTTAAATAGACTTACTCAATCCCTAAGGGACGCCTGTAGACTCCGATGCGCACGGAGCGAAATACGCAATTTTCGCTATTTAGTTCGGGTTTTTTTTCGCCGTTTTAGTAAGATTTTTGTAATCTCGTGTTACTTTGATAACAAAAGATTTTCTCTTTTCGCTCATATAATTTTGGTCTAGATTTATGCGTCTTGCGTAGAGAAAAAACGCCAGTTTATTACGTAGTTATGCTAAATTTGGCAATAAGTCACCTGTAGTGAGTTGTATGGAGGATATCACAATAAAAAACTCCTTTTAATCTACCATAGTTTTGTACAAAACCTCAAAAGTCAACAGAGTGCATAAAAGTCTAAAACAATTGATAATTTACAACAAAAATGATAATGTATGCTATATTCGATACTAGTTCATCGATATCTCTCACTATAGCAAAGTTTAAATCATTCATTCGTTTATTTCCAATTATTCAAAGTGAGGTAAACGAGAAAAATTGAGTACTTATGGATAGTGGAAGAACTCTGAGCGATAAGGGAAGGTCGTGTTTTGATAAAAAGGCTTAGAACATTGGCATTATACAAACTATTGGTCAGAAATATGTCTCCGGAGAAGTATTCTCGGTACTTTTCCCCTGTCCGCACCTATATTCAAACAAAGTATTTTTTTAATTCCTTTTAAAGGTTTTATCAATTAGAGGCTCTAGTAATTATTCGACAGCTTGAATATCGGGAATTTGAAGGGTGTGTTTTATTCTTGAAATAGTTTCTACATTATGATGTAAAGGTGAAGTAAACTTTCGGTATTTATGTGTTGGAAGGCGACAAATACTTAAGTCGATTTCATTCGCTGGTCAGGATTAATTTTTAGAAGTGTTAGTAATCATTAGAAAGCTTAAATCTTTGGTTACAACTATGCATTGCCCCTTTCACCCCTTTTTATCGCTGTAGCATCTAGAATAAGAGTTCGTTTCTCATTCGCTTTCTCCTTCATTTTTACCATGCTCAAGAATCGCTGGAAGCACGAAAAGCATGTAAGCGTGTAGAAAGTTTTCCTAAGCATCAGAATCTAGGCATTTCTCTGAAGGTGCTGCCGATGTGGTGGAAAATCCCAAATCGAATAACAATATTTCAAGTGCAATCGGTCGCTCCACCCCAGCCTCGTTCCCCAGCTCCATGAGTTGGCCGTTAAGCAAAGTCGCCGAAAAGGTTCATAGCTGAGTAAAATTTGAAGTCGATTTACAGAAACGACTTGTTAGCAAGATAATCGCCTGATCTGCGGCGTAGGTTGACAATGATCTACCACATTATACGTTAAAAGGGTGGCAACTCTAATTCAATAATGAAACACGAGCCTCTTGCGAGTTATGCTGTGCAATCGATCATCTGCCGTCCCTAAAGGGTCAAGCCGACTAGGTGTCTTGCGACAAACACGTGGTCAATGGCTCAATCCCGTGCTTAAAGCATAACGAGCTTTTCATCCCTTCCAGGCCGGCATACTGGACTCGGACCTTTCTGGGAGGATAGCAGTACTGACTCCGTACAGCAGGAGTCACCGCGAGGCATTAGAAAGGCTCGAGATGCATGCGGGCACTTTGTAAGATGCTACGAATGGAGTAGAATGCATGGCGCATCTCTTAGGGATTGATCAACACCCAGTTCTTTATCCCTTATCCCTCTACTTCCCACTGAGCCATAAGTATCGCTCCACAGCTTCGCTGAAATACCCTGAGACGGAATATGCACTGATTCGAATGACCATACCAGAAAATTGCCGAGCCGTGATCTAGTGCCTTGATGTGTGGTGTCCGTGATTGCGTCTCGCTCTCGTTTTTCTTTTTTTTTTTTGAACCGCCGCGGTCTCTTCTATGGGCGATTTCGCTAATTTCTCAGTTTTCGTGCGTCTTTTCTACTTTTTTTCTAGATATCTTCCTTCTTCTTAAGATTTCGTTTCTTCCTTTTTTTCCTCCTTTTCACGGGGCCCTTGGCCGAGTGGTTGTGTTGCTAGTCGCGGCGAGCGTAGAGCCCTGTTCACCCCCACCCCCTCCCCAACCTTGTCGGCAGTCGACAACAGCGACCTATGGAACGCCATAGCCCGGCTATCCTCGAAATTGCAAGGGGACTCGCTCAACCAGTATTTTAAGGCGTTCAATAAGAAGACGAAAAACTAACTGATTGCTACAAGTACTGCTATCAACATTGTGAAAAAAATCACTGCGAAGACGGGTCAATAAAGAGTTTGAAGAGAAGTTTCATTTTTCTTCTCTTTGCATTTGTTTTTCGTTTTAGCAGTTTTGCGTCGTTTTGAATGAGCTTCGCTGATTGTAAGGATGAGCGCAGTGTCAGAATAGTCTGAATAAAATCTACTCGGATCTCCTTCATCTGATTACTTCGTAAAGTAATCGTTTCTTCTCCATCCACCGTCTATTCTACATGTTTTTCTTATACTTTTTCTAGTATTTTCTGTTAAAAACATTCTTGCAGCATTCGATATCTGCATTCTGTTTACTGTAAAAATTGTGGGAACCCTAAACACTGTGAAACAATAGTTGACTTTCTAAATTGGGGCACTTGAATCACCTTTCTTCTACAATCGTTTTGTTAAGATATTGTAAACCGAAAGAGCTAATGTGGCGCAGTGGTTTGAGGTGCTCTGCGTCGCACATAGATTGGACGGTTCAATCTCGCGCTCATGGCTCACCAAGCCATCCATCTCTCCAAGATCGGCAAATTGCTACCAGACTGGTCCCGGACTCGTCTGAGAGGATAAGCAGCACTGACTCGATACAGCGCGGACCCCCCCACCTCCCTCCCCCCGAGTCATTGTAAGGATCAGATATGCATTCAGTCACCTCAAACGAAGTTAAAAATTGAAGACGAATGCATAGCTCATTCCTTAGATATTGATCAACAACGAGAGCTTTATCCCTTATCTTTTTCTTGTAGACCAACTTTCCTTTAACCTCGGCATTGCCAATCAATCATGTTTTCTTCCAACAGACTTCTCATTAAGCCTTTTTTTTATCGAAGTTGATATTGCATAATTGATTCTGTACTACACGTCTCATACTAAGAATGGCCAAGGGAATCATGCCACAGTGCTCGACAAGTGAGGTACCACGTGTTGCACCGTCTCTCTCACAGGCGTGTAAACGGTGTTATTATATTTGATCATTGAATTCATTTGACCGATTGCCAAAGTCTTTGGGTGTATATATAAAGTCTATGGGTATATATATATATATATATATGTATATATATATACATATTCATATATATACACTATGCGTGTGCATATGTATATATATATATATATATATATATATACGTATGCATACGTGCACATATATACATGTATATATCCAATGATGTTGAAAGATGTGAAAAACGTTGACGTCACGCGAGTTCGAACCTGAATTTCACCTTTTTCGAGGACATCTGCTTAACCGGTTGCGCAATCGACGCTTATTTTACCACCAGTCTTTCTGCGGTATAACGCAGCAATCTATCAGCAACAAACCGTCAGCATTTTGACCGCGGAAAGCAAAACGGGCGTTGATAGTACAAATGTTCGTACACGCGCCTCCGGGAAAAGTGAAATGCGGGTTCGAGTCCAGCTTGACTTCAGAGTTTTGCACATCATCCAACTGAAAGAAGGACGATGCGGTTGAGCACTGTTGTTTGATTCCCCTATGCTACTCTTAGTATGCCGCGTGTGGTAATGATGAGTCCGGCGAAACCATCCAAATGTACGCATACCTCTAACATGCTGTATCAAACCTCGACAAAAAAACCTCTATGAATTTCTGTAGAACATTTCCATCGATGCTCTTCGAGAAGGTTCCCAAGAATCAGTCGCTGATAGGCTATATTGTCTTCGTATATTGAGCCTGTAACACGAAATTGGCAATGAAAAAATTCTGATGGCCCGAGATGTTAGCCGAATAAATTTTTCATTGCCAACCTTGTGCTTCACGCTTTGTCAAAGAAGAAACTTTCAATGTTATGTTGAGGTTCGAAAAAGGTAGCGGATCAGAGTTAACTGCGCGCTTGCGACAAAGTGAATCGGGTTTAGAGCATTTACGTGAATCAATTCGCTCGACTCCCGACAATCAGAACAACGAACAGCAGCAAAGACAAAGAATATCATCGTTAAATAGGTAATATAGATTTTCAGAAATATCCTTCTTTTTCCTTATTGATTACCGTTCTTATTTCTATGTTTTCCTACCACTCTGGCTGAGGTCTTTTATAGGTCTTCGTACAAGGGTGAAAGGCTCTTTAGAAGCGTTCGTAATTAGCAATCGTTGCCCGAAATTAAGCACTTTTTTATAATGCTTTTTCGTTTATTTTCATGCATCCTAACATGTTGAGGAATTCTTTTGGCAGTAGTTATCGAACAGTGTAATGGGAATCCCTGAGCTAATAAGTCGTTTAGAGCGCATGTAGCACAGTGTAAAGAGGTGCCCTGTGAGGCACACGATGTCCATAGTTCCATCCCGCGTTCACGACTCAACAAGCCTTCAATCCCTCCAAGATCGACAGATTGATATCAGAATTGTCTGGGAGGATAGCAGCATTGACTTATACAATGGTGGTCCATCGCGAGTCATTGTAGAGATCAGAAGTGCATTCAATCACTTCTAACGACTCCTGCTGAGGTTGAATGAATGGCTCATCCCTCATGGACTGATAAACTCCGAGAGTTTTATTTTCAATAATATTTTCCAACTGACTATCTTGAGACCTCGCTTGAAAACTAGTATAGTTTGATAGAACGTTTTAGGCCTTTCATGAGGTCTGGTATGGCATCTCGGTGGCAAACGTACGTTTCGGCTTTCTTGCAAGCCTCAGCAGTACTACATGCCCTACGACTCACCTCTGCTACTATTGGTAATCAACGCCAAATAAGTATCACTCGGCGTCTGGTGAAAGGATCACTTGACATTGCATTCTTCATAGTGATTAATTATATGCTCTATAACAGCCGTATGACATCGACAGCCAATCAATAAAACCACAACATCGCCTAGCTCTTTCACTTCGTCTATTGTGATATATTTTCGGCGCCGATTGCCAATAGCATCATAGTTGAGTCGTAGGAATGTCGTACTGATGAGGCGTGCGTGGACGCCGGAACGTGCGTATAATACCTAGATGCCCCTGTAGACATTTTAAAAAGCTCAAAACATTCTATCAGGCTATTTGTTTTTTTCTTGCATGGAGTCATCTTAAAGGAACAGTCTCATTTTCAGACAGATTAAGTTAAAAGATAAGCTCATGCAGTCCTTCTTGCACGACGATATCGTTGATGGATCAGAAAGTGAGTGTACAGTTGTTCTTTAATTATAAATTTTTAAAAATATTGAAGTGTAACCAGTCTTAATCATGAAGGTGTGCTTTCTTGATTGAGAGAAAACTTTGCTATAAACTTGAAGAAACACGATCAATCGTTGATTCCATTTATCACAGAAGTCAACATCAAACGTGACTGAGGGTTCATCGAACAAGGAACGCCTCGTATGTATCGTTTGCGGTAGCGTGGTACTTCTTGCCGGCGCAGGCCAATGGTCCAACAGAAGCGAGATGCTGCCACTCTGCCGTCAGGAAAAGAATCTTGGCACTCAGAAAGTGAGCATTAAAGGAATCTTTAGAAATGGTTTTTCTTCAGCATTCCTCATCTTTTCTTTTATTTTGGAGCGCCCATTATCATAACTTTTTTTGCGAGTCTTATCGCATTTGGCTCGTTTCCTCTCATCCGCAATCCATAAAGGTCTTCGAACATTTCACATCTTGTTTCGGCTAATGCCTGAGGACTTGGTCTTGTTCATGAATATTGTGGCACACTGGTGGTCCGACATCTTCCAGTCTTCACGATAGCCGAACTAAAGAAGAGTGTTAGGAGGAATGGGGGAAGGGGAGTTGGGCCAACTCTTGCTTGTCACCCTGCTTCTTGATACAGTGCATCATTAGTCTTTTCTTTGCCTTGATCCCATTTCTCGCTTTGACGAGCATAAATGTCGGATAATGGTATTTTTTTGGGAAGGAGCGGATTGATGGTCTCCGATTGGTTAGTGATGTAAAATACTGGGAACAACAAAGTGCTGCATGAACTTACTCTCCTAACACCTGCAATGACTCGGGAACGCCTTAACCTAACTATCTTCACGAATATAGGGGTTCTGACTCTATCAGTTTTATAAAAATTCCGTGAGGGAATCCTCAAGCAGTAGTTGAAGCACCACGCGAAGTAATAGGAGATTTTTGGGACGATGGAAGTGAGGAAGCGAATCGAATTTTGGAAGTACTAGGACTCGCTTAGCAAAATAAAATTGTGATACAAATCAGAATAATAAAGTGACTTGTGGCTTGTCGCTTCTCATGCTTTTGCCCTTTTCCCTGCTTTTGCAGTCTGTTCTAATTTTTGCCGTACTACCTGTGAAGTCGTAGTTTCTCTCAACTTTCACAATTCGAGACTTCTTTTCAGGAGGCGGTCACTGGATTTTGGTTAGTCAAGGACATTTATGACTTTGAAAATGTGGGACTCACAAAGTCAGGTGAAGTTGTGAAGTATTTGGAATGTGCTGATTGCGAATACGGTCCTATAGGATTTTTGGATGCGCATTCGAAACTGCATTATGTCAGTAATGTCAGAGTTTCCTCCAGCTGAAGTCATCATGCTGTATGAATAATCATAGTCTATTGCTGCCGGTAATTGATTGATTTTCACGAACGGCGTGAGATTTTCGCCATCTAACCCCTATGTGACATCTATACAAATCATTGCACACTTAGCGAATCTCGCCATTTTCGTTGTTTGATTTCTTTATCCGCTTTATGAAATTTTCGAAATTCTTCTATTACTTTGATAGAACACGATTTTCTTTACTCGCTTATATGTTCTTGGCTCAAATGTATGTGTCGTATTTAGTAATAAACGCTATTTTACTACGTAGTCATAATAGATTTGGCAAACAATCAATTGTATTGAATTGTACAGTGGATATCACCTAAATTTCTATTGTTTCGATCTCCCCTCAGTTTTGTACAAGACCGAAAAGTCATTGTAGTGAATAGAAACTGGAAAATAATGAGTAATCTATCGAAATGATGATTGATACTGTATGCGAAACCAGTCCACCAATAACTTTCTCTATAGCTATGTTTATATCAATCATTCGTTTACTTCCAACTATCTAGAGTTGACGTATATGAGAAAGAAGTCGGAAACTTATGGATAGTGCAAAAAATTTGAGCGCGGAGTGACAGTCGTGTTTGAGTAAAAAGCTTTGAACATTGGCATCATGCAAACTATTGCTCAGAAATTTGTTTTTCCAAAGAAGCGTTTTCGTACTTTTTTCCTATCCACACCCATATTCAAAAAACGTATTTTTTATTCCTAATCAAACTTTTAGTAATCATTGGACTGCTTGAATTACGAGGATTTAAAGACTGTATTTTATTCTTCAAAGGTTTCTATGTATATTGTAAAAGTAGAAGTAGAAATATATTCCACGCTCAAGCATCTTTCGCTGGACGTAGTTTTTCATCTAAACTTTCAGTAACACTCTGGTAACAAAAATCTCAGCGATTTTAGTGATATTGTTGGATTCCATAAAGAACGTTTTATTGCGTTGTTACAGCTAAAAGAATATTGAGTTTCTCACTCGGCGCCGTGTCGATCGCGCAGTTCATTATCACGTGGAGTGAGATGCGCGCTATTTGTAAAACCCAGTCTTCTCTTAACTTTAACAACGCACTAAGAAGTCTTTCTGAAAAACGAAACACTGAAAACTACGAAATTCGTACTGTCGAAAGTCGTTTAAACAGTAGTGTATAATATTTGATGCACGTGGCCTCTTAGTAGTTAATAGGTTTCTTCATTTGTTTCGGAGCAAATTTCGAATTTTTTTTATCACTCTGGTACTCTATAATCTTCTCTACACGATCATATATTTTTGTGTAGATGTATCACTTCAGCGGAGAAAAATCAAATCACGAAGCATAATTTTTTGCTCATAGAGCTACTAAGAAGGTGTACTGAAATGCCAAATTTGGCTTCAGAATCATGGAGACTCGCACTATTGATTGAGTAATAGGCTGGCTTAGTGAAAGGCTATTCGTAGATTTTGAGCCGGGTGAAACATAATTTCATTTGCGATGCTATAGCACACTAAAAAGATCTTTTGAAAAACCAAGACAGTGTTGAAAACCTCAAATTTTGATCCTTCCAATGACTGTTGAAATTCCAGCAGAATAGCTCTTTTCAGCAAAAAAGACTTCTGGCTGAAGAGCCAAATAACCCTCACGGGCCGCAAATAGTTAGAATTTTTTGAAATGCGGTCTGTTGTTTCACTTCGTTTCCGATTGCATCTATTGCTTCTTTTTTTTCTCTTTCGAACCTTCATTTCGGCAGTTCTCATTCTTGACCAAAATATCCGCCACACACTTTATCTATGTTCAGTTGGTAGAACTAATATCGCAGTGAATTTGGTTTCTCCATGTGGACTGTGGTAAATCTTTCTGTAGTGTGACAACGTGGATAATTGGTTTTCACTTAAAATTTCCCTTATTTAATCTCTTTCTCAGTTATGTGAGAGGATCCTTCTGCAATGTTCTCGTTAAGTGAATTTATTATTCTCTACATTTATTGTTTTATGACAATAAATAATGTGTTTCTTTACTTGTGTCTGTTTATAGATTGCTATTCCAATGCGAAACCAGCTAGGTTCTCGTTAATTAGTAGTCTTTCATGTTTCTAAGATCTCTTTTGCAGTGTTTATGGATCATAATGGCTGAAAGAAGGATATGCCTCAGGTTAGCTGTTTCCGTCTTCATTTTCAATCTTTATTAGAGATGTACTTGTGATCATTTTGAATAAAGATGTTGTCAAGCACTGTGGAAGAGCCTCTCGACCTTGTCAAGTTAAGTCTGGACGAACGGGATTACGTAAAAATGCGCAGTGATAGAGATGTTAGTTTAAGGAGATCACATAGCAGATTTTTTTATGGACTGTCCAGTGGGAAGAGCCGCATTATATTGCCATTGAGCGCGTGTGACGCAGTGGTTGAAAGTGCTTTATGACACACACGTGGTCGGCTAATTAGTGCTCGATACTCCGGTCCCGCGCTTAAGGCTCATCAAGCCTTCCATGCTTTCGGGTTCGACAAGTTGTTACCAGACTTGTCTGAGAGCATAGTAACACTGATTTCATACATCCAGCGGTAGACCATCGCGAGTCATAATGGAGGCCAGATTTGCTTTCAATTACCTCGAACGGTGGAAGATGAGGGCGAATGTGTGGCGCATTACTCAGGGATCAATCAAAGCTAAAAGCCTTATTTGCTTATGATTACTGATGACATGTTTTTTCTAGTTACATAAATGTGTTTTGACGATTTATTGATTTCAGTTTGGATACAAGGTCGACTTCATGCTTATGATCAACACCTGAACATGGTCCTTTCAAATGTTAGTTTTCAAAGAGCTGTTTCTGTCTCTTTACTTTGTCTTTTCTTTTACTCCTCCTTGTACATGTTTTGAATCTATTACTATACACGTTGAAAAAAAGGTAACAACTTTCTGTACCAACGGTTCCACGAAACCGTTGCTACTTTTCTGAGCGAGCCTTGGTAGCTTAGAGAGAATAACGTAATGTGCTGAAGGAAAATGATTAAGGGGCGTGTCTCATCGGGGCTCGGGACAATTTCGTAATCTGTCCGCTCTGTGAGCGGTCGCTATTGTTACCCATCTGTTGTGACTTGATCAGTTCACTTTTAATCGTTCTATTTCTCATTAAATTCTCATTTTACCATTTGCCAATGAAGCTCACAGCATTATGAGCGGAGCTCACGGCTGCGGCGGTGGACCATGTCTGTGGGTTCTGTTTGGCCCGCCATCGGGGATGGGTTCCAGTCCATGTATGTAGTCCACGATAGGCATTCCGATGTAGGTAATCACCCACTGGCTCCCACCCTCGATGTTTAGGTCCTGCTCGGGGCAAGCATAACTGCATCCCGAGGTGTGCCTAGTCAAGCCCCGCAATCTTAGCTCACAATATCAGTTCACTTCACTCACTAATCAATCCTCAGTTTATATCGTTCCACTTTATCACTACGCACTTAGTCATATCGCAGTATCATCGTATTTATACAGTTATGCGTCGTTATTGATACGATGTTCTTATTGTATTATTATTGTACTTATGTATATAATTTTCTATAATAAATCTAATACTTACTCAAGTCATCACCAACATTAGCCGTCAGCGGCAACACTCATCTATCAGCTCAATAAAGCAAATTAGTGGCAACGGTAGGCACACCCCGTCTCCATACTTCCAAACTTGATTAGGAGTCGTTTGAAGAGAATTATTGACAAACTAAAAGAAGCATTCGCATGTTGTACGTGCGCGGGAATTCTTTGATTCTTGTCTCTCCACCTGTTCGATCCACGTAACGCTCCGTATTTCTACCATCACCATAGACGTGTTCTTTAGTCGAATTTACCACTTTGCTGGGTCATCAAAAATCTTTTTATTCCTTTTGATTAAGCTGTACAACAAGTTGTAAAGCACTTTCCTTCAACCTCTGCAATATAAATCAATGATATTGTTTGCTGATCAAACCTTTACGAAATGATTGATTTATTAAACCAAGAGATTGGTAATAAATTTTACTCGGCTAACGTTTTAACAAGTTTCTTCTTCAGAACCGATGATCCGAGTCGACTGCCCACAATCGCTCGTTCTCGTTGCCTTGTCCTTGCCTCCGTTGTCGATCCACTTGAATATTTTTTGGTGAGCATCGCTCCTATGAAGGACCTCGACCGGCGATGGCCTTATAACCCTTTGAGGGCTAGCGTTGATAGGAAGGCGTCATCGCGCCGTCGCTTACGTGTCGGTCCTGAAGAGCGACCTGTGCGTCTCTGTGCGAGAATGTCGTGCTGCCTGCGTCTTCGTTCCCACGAGCGCCTTAATTCTAACGATACGAGGCGCCACCGTTACAGTAGCTGATTGAGATCGCGAGAAAATTGAGAGTGAAAACAAAGGCAAAGAACAGCACGCTCTGGGTATTGAAAACTAATTCGTGGGAAGCAGCCAAATGTGTGCGTCAAAAGAATGACAAAGGTTATGTGAAACAATCACGAAACAAAGCTTATTTTTTAGGAGAGACTTTCTAGATTGCAATACACTGATTATCGTTATCATTATCATTATCGTTATCATTGAGCAATGTAGTTTTATTGTTGAAACATAATGAATGTTAATGGAATATGGAAGATTTGATGTTCTTTTTACTGAGACTATCTCTATAACTCTTCAATGAAATTCCAACATTTCATGATGATAATGCTCCCTCAGAATTTGGGTTCGTCTTCTCGCATCCATCGTACTGTCTGCGTGTGTCTTTCCACGGTATGAGCCACCTCTTTCACGAGGCACGACACCGCCATTACAGTAGCTAGTGAGATGTGACATCGCGCGGTGTGAGACGAAATGTCCCACGTGGTCCTCAAAGGGAATATAGATAGAACGGTTGCTGCCGATAGTGAGTATATACTGAAGAACACCAGAACGGTGACGAACGACTGTGGACATCACACTGACTCTGAAGAAGGTCAAACTCGTCGTGACGTTAGCCGAATGGATTTTTATGACCATCTTCGTGCTACAGGCTTTCACGAAGGAAAATATAATTTTGTCACAGTGCTCTTGTCTGTATGAATGATCACTTGATGAATTAATGTTCGATAATCACATGGGAGTGCTACGATGTGTCATGCTACCATTGACGACAGCCTTTCGAGCTTCAGCTGTTTCCCATGTTCTCTTCAAAAGTGTTTATTAACTAAGATGCTGAGGTTACTTTTATGTAGGATTATGAGTGTCAAAGGCCTGCGTTCAGCGTTTTTCGTATAGAGACTTGTCCAGAGCTTTCATACCACATGCGTGGAAAAAAACTACAGGAAACTTTAGAAGCTTTGTTGACAGAATCCCTTATACAAAAAGTTTTCAACACGCTAGAATAAGCTATGAAATGTTAGTAAGTTGAGGTTATCTCTGTACAGTACAATTTTTTGTCATCGTAATAAAGGACAGGTTTTATTAGCTTATTAAGTTTATTATGTTTTAGAATTTCTATGGCTTGGAACAGTGATCTGATGTTTTGCTCCGGATCGACATAGGCAAGAATTGTAGACAACATTCGACTTTCTGGTGTGTGGCATGCGCTTTGGAATGTCTGGGAAATCAAACCGCACCGTATTTTTTCATTTTTTGCATGAAGGTTTGTACTTTGACGAAAGTCACTATAACAAGCGGTGTCTCGTCTGAAAGCATAACTGTCTTAACCAATTTGTAGTTGGGTTTTACGCCTTCGAGACAAGGCAAAAAAATGTAGATGCCTTCCGTCGTCAATTTTTTGCAAATTTGATTCTGATCTTCTGGAACTGAAGGAATCCATAACGAATCTATTTACCTAAATGATATGCTTGATTTGAAACGCTTTGATGACTGGACAAACGCAAAAAGGAACATCCTCTGTATAGGGTCTTCAGGTCCTTATCATCAGAGTCTTTGATTTGCGCACTTAACATTCAGTGAGACATAGTCGGTAACGACCTTATCCAGCTGTTATCAAAACTCATGCACCACACAAAACAAGCAAGTTTGGTGACCTTTTCTGCAACCTTCGCTGATCGTTGGCCGGAATACTGGTTTCTCTTGCGTGATGCCAAGCACGAATTTCTGACACAGTGCCGCCAAAAACGCTGACAATCTCAGATTTCGTTCTATGCAAAGCAGCGAAAATCATAATGTTGAAGAGATCGTGGAAGGACTTGTCATGTCAAAGACACATGTCAACTTAGCTTCATTGAAATATATTGCGCTTGAACTAATACAGTACCACTCTCTTCCGTTGGGGTAGATTGTACAATCTTCTGAGCTACACAGTTGGTCGTCAAAAGTACTGCGAATCGGTCAGCGAGTAAGGTGGGAATTTAATAAATGTCATAACTTTCGAGACCGCATCTTCCTAAAACACCGCTACTAGCTGCGTTCGATATAAAGGGCGGCTTAAAAAGCTCTCCTGTTTGAATAGTTATTTCGTGGCCTAATTTTATCATTTGGACTTGCCCGAGTGGCTGATGTTCTTAGCCATTAAAAATGGCTATTTCTCGCGCCAAATTTACCGACTCTTCCTTTCTTGTTTTGTACACGCATTTTTGGCCGTTCGCTACATGATCTTGCGTGGTTTTTTCATGTGTGAGGGACGAGTGGAAGATAGTGAATCAATATGACCCTGCTACTTGGTTTCCGGTACCATTGTTTCCAATGACCATTTTAGGGGAGTTTTTTGGATGTTCAAGAAAGGAGGCTGGTTTCCGTTCAGACCTTCTCGCGCAAATTTATATTCTCTAATTTTCTATTTGGAAGATTGAAACTTTTGCCCATTCCTTCTTGTGAAAGAGATGACACAATCGTCTATGCATCCACAATCAAGTTATGGGTGGTAAATGGGAATTGGAGCTTCTGCCTCGAAGTTAACGGCGATGAAGGGCTTGATGCTAATCGCTGATCCATGATTGATCCCCCAATTTGCGTGGAGTGTTTTCTCAACCATCGCAACACTAAATAATTAGGACACCACTTGAAGAGGGTAATTAGTTTTTGCATCGACAAGCCATACTTTTCATTTACTCTTCATTTTCTGTGAAAAACGTGAGAATATCTTGCACTGTGGAGTCATTTGTTGCGATACTGAAGGGAAATAGCATCAGATGACTCTATTGCGTAAGAGGTCTGGTCGCGCTCACCACATTTTCCCACAAACCATGGCCTTTTAGCAACAATCCGATTACAAAAAAAAAAAGTAAAACAGTGGTGCGAAAGATGTCATAGAACAATCTTTTAGTTATAACATCATATTGCTGCTTGAAAACCGGTTTGATAAATAATTCTTGTCGATTACATTTATCACCTTTATGGAAAATTTTTCCAGAGTTTCGACTATGTCTTCTAAGTCTCATATCATGAGTCAGACCAAGTTTCATCATCGAGATAAATAAGCATCAAAGTCTGCACTTTTGACAACAAGCCAAGATTATTTGCTGCACAAAATTTCGGAGTTTAGGAGGTGATTATATCGATACAGTAGTAACCTCCTCCGTTGAGTTTTGAATCATTTCTTCTTGGGGAAACATTCTTCATGAACCTTTTCGATTTCTTGTGGATTTTTTTTTTCGGAGATTGAAGTCTGAAGTTGAAGAGGAAAGGTTCGGAAATCTTTAAAGTCAACAAATAAGACCAACAAGTGGAAACAATGGTTTCTCGTGCCACAGTTATCAAGAGTGACGTGTTAGGTGGCATAAAGATCCGCAAATACGCGGTCATTTTTGGATCTTGGTCCAACTTATCAGTCTGCATAACTCACTATCGTTGCTGAAAGGCTGTGTTCAAGAGATTAGGTGTCAAAGGCAAAGAGGGGTACTGCCACAAAATTCCTTCCCGTGGGCTTTCTTCAGAGAAACAGCCAAGTAGCAAAAGCGACCCTGTATTTCGCTTATTTCCAAACGATGTTCTACAATTGCCTTATCGTTATCGGAATAAAAGGTTAGGTTTCAACCTTACAAATAAATAAAAACGAAGTTTACTCCTGGTCAGGCTGTTTATAGGTCAAAATCCGCCCGGCTAACTTTAGGTGATTAAGGTGTGGATTTTGCAATCATTCCTACTCAGCTGGATGTTATGATAACGAACAGATTGAGGACGACAATGCTCTGAAAAAAGTATATTAGATTTTCCGAAAAGTTTTGACACTGTATCAATAAACACGAAATTTATCAACCAGAATTAGAATTGCTCAACAACATAGTTCAAAGTATGCACCATCAGCTTGATCGCCGGCTTTGTGTAAAAATTTTTTAGCTTTCTTCTGAAATCAGATTTGTTCATACCTTCTGAATAATGGTCGTAACGAAACCTTTTAGCAATTTGCTGCTCTACAGATGCGAACTGAGGCGCGACCCACAGGCCGCCTTTGGAAACATCAGCAGTGCAAAGGCTCACAGATTTGTGCCCATGTGAGCAGCGTTCAAGTTCTTTGCTGAGCTTCACGCCGTTAGGATCAACTTGAAAAGCCAGCTGCGCTTAGAACGTCCACCCGAGGTTGATCGAGAGGCCGTCACTGTAGCAACTGAAGAGGAAGCGACTTTGACTATCGAGGAGTACCGCTGTACAGTCCTGACTTGTTGCTCTTTGACTATCACCTTTTTCGCTTGATGTTTAAGACATCCATCATTTGACGACGATTGCCAACTCTTATTGAATCCAAGGATGACGGGTTCTATTAGCTTGGTATTGGTTCTTTGCGTGAGAGATGGCAAAAATGTATTCAGATTCATGGCGCTCACTCTGAATAGTGTTGCTAAGCACTTTATATACTTGTGGTTGGTAAATTTGGTATTTGCTGCTTTAGTGCCAAGACTTATGAGAGACTTGATAAAAATCAAAGTCGACAATCAAGAAAAAATAAGTCAACTTGCGAAGACTTCGGGTTTAAAGGCTTCCGATGTTTTTCGGTTTAAAAATGACAGTCCACCCAGTGATGTAGAATGATGTGCAAAACGTTTGCGTCAGGGCGGGACTCGAACCTACATGTCACTCTATGCGGTATCGCGTACTCTAACTCGCTGCACTACTGACGCCATTTTGCCGTCCCTCTTGTCAAGCTACAACGCATATATCTGTCAGCAACCAACCGTCAGCGGTTTGGTGCAGATAGTCGGCATCGACAATGAACCTAGTCACGAAGAGAAATCTTGGGTGCTGGATAATCAATTTATGCGTTGTAGCGTGGAAAAAGTGATGGCAAAACGGGCGTCAGTAGTGCAACGCTCACGGATAGAGTGAGATGTGGGCTCGGTTCCGTCTGAGTAGGAAGATTTGTACATCACTCCACATCACAGGGTATATCTGTGACATCATAACACCGCTGAAAACGTTCAAATATAAAGATTTGTAATTGATCATCCAATGACAATTCAACTTGACCAGTTTTACATTTATTTATTTTAACCTGTCAATCTCTATACTATTGATATTGCGTCAAGCGATCCAAGATTAGACTTATACTGTATAGGCGGGTCATCAAGAATAACCTGCTTCCGAACCTCTTCCTCACATATGTGGAATCATTTAATGTTACCAACCTTTACGCTAACGTATCAAATGACTTTGCAATGCAGGCCATTCTCGAGCTTCTTATAGAAAGTAAGTATAAAATAATAATGATTGTCTTGTCAGTTCAACATTAATTATAATCCTGAGGTTTACAAAAAGTTGGTTTATGAAAAACCATTAATTTCTGACATGGAAAAAGATCGACATATTACAATAACTAGCAACAGCAAGACTCTCTATATGAGAAAACACCGTCAAATAAGATTCTTCATTCGCGCGGATCTCCACGGAAGAAGATTCGATTCAAGCGACAACAGTCGACTCGAATTATTGACTCTAAACTCAGCTAATGTCGAGAGTAGTTGAGCGACTCGCTGTTTATGGCATTACATCCGCTATATCAACTATACCGAACTTAGAACATATTTAAACATATCACAAACATCAGCACAGCCTACAAGAACTTTCTCTTTGTTCCACTCTTGCAGTAATGTCATGAAGGAATAGTCATATATTCAAGGATTCTGACTGATGTACAAAGCCCTCGATCACAAAAGGAGTCCAGCACCTGCGTTGAGGTTATAGTAAAGGCGCGAGTTTTCACAATACTAGTGATAACTCCTAATGACCTCTCCACAGTTCGTCAGGCCAACAAACATTGATCGGTCTGCCACGCTGGCGTTAACCCATCTATGTCTTTTCATTTTACTCCATGATTTCGCAGATTTTACTGTATGTAGCATTTATCGTTCCAGATTCTGTAATGTTTGCTTATACGCGGTTTTCACATGGCTAACCCAGATTTTATGTGCTTAGTGAGGAGAACAAGCGCGACTACAAAGCGCCCAGAGGAAGAGCAAGTGCGACGAAGGAGTAGGAAGCAAAAAAAAAAGAGCACGCCGACGAGAAGCATCTTTCCCCCTAAATTTCTCCTTTTTTTCTCTCTCAAGAGAGAAGGAGCGCGGAGAGGAAGAAACGCCAGGAGAAGGAAGCACCGCAGAGGAAAAAAAGTACGACCAGCAAGCGCATAGAAGAAGAGCAATTGCAATGAAAGAACGCCGCAATGAAGACATCTTTCGCACGTTATCTCTGCCTTTTCGGAATTTTTCGAGAGAGAAGGAGCGCGGAGAGAAAAGGCGCGACCAGAAAGGTCACAAAGGAAAAGCAATCGGGCAGTAAGAAAGAAAAGCGAAAAAGCGCCAATGAAGTGCATAAGCGCATAAAGGAAGAGCAAGCGAACAGAAAGAGCGAGGAGCAAAAGAATAAAAGGTTCTCCGCATTATATCTACCTTATCGCGCTTCCTCGAGAGAAAAGGAGTGCGGGAGGTAGAAGCACGAAGAAAAAGAAGCATCACGAACAAGATTAACTGCAAGCAGAAGGCGCGTAGAGGAAGAATAAGCGCGCAGAAAGAGTGAAAAGCAAAACAAGGAGCCAACGAAGGGCATCCTTCCCGTGTTCCTTCTTCCTTATCGCGCTTCCTTGAGAGAGAAGAAGCGCGAGGAGGTAGAAGCGCGAAGAGGAGGGAGCACCGCAGAGGGAAAAAAAGTGCGACCAGAAAGGGCACAGAAGAAGAGCAAGTGAGCAGAAAGCTGAAGAGCATGTTCCTCGCGTTACTTCTTGCTCACTCGTTTCCTCGAGAGAGGAAAAGAACAGGGAGGCAGAAGCACGAATTGGAGGAGACAGAGAATGGAAATAAAAGCGCGAAGCGGAAAGAAATCTTGAGAGAGGAAGCAGCGCGGGAAACAAAAAGGGCACGGGAAAACCGTAAAGAGATAAAAATAAGAAAGTGCCTCCTCTTCATACCTGCCTCCCAAAACGCAAAATCGCGAACAAGAAAGGGAGGCGCTAGGAAAAACGGCCAAGAGAGTTTAGGAGCTTAGCGAGAAGTAAAGAGGAGGAAGCAGCGCATAAAGGAAAAAGCGCGAGTAGGAAGAACAAGCGCGCAGAAAAAAACAAAAAGGAGAACGTGTATGAAGACCTTCTTCTTAGCGTTACTTCATCTTTATTGCGCTCAAACTAATAGAAATGGAGTTTACGAAGGGTTGGAAATGGGAAAGAAATTTTGTGCGAACCCAATATGTACAACGCGCATACAATAATTATAAAAACAATAATGCAAAAAATACAGTAGAAAAGTTCACAATCTACAGAACACCGTCAACCTGGTCTTTCTCTTCTGCCAACGATCAAAAGATTTTAGCATTTCCAAATCTACCGTGTGTCAAGAACATCGACGTAGAGGTTCAACAAAAGCATTGTGTTGTCGATTCTACAATTACTCATCTCGACAAATCCAACAATATTCTGGAGACAACCTGCCAGGTGTCAAGATTTAGAAGTTTCCTCTCTTTTGAGAAATCTTCTCCATATCTAGAAGCTTTTTGAAATGAGTGTAAGCAAAGTACGTAGTTACTAATAATTCAAGCTCATACGTAATTCGAGCTAACAAACAAAATTATCGCTTCTTCTGCGCCCTTATTCCACCTCTTCGCGCTTTTTTCGCGCGTCTTACCCACGTTGAATCTTGCCCACGCTCCTTCTTGCTCTTCGTGCTTTATTGCGCCGCTTCTTCCTCGTTTTAATTCTTCCCCGCGCTTCTTTTCCCTCACGCGCTTCTTCCCTGCAGTACGTGGTCCTTCTTGGACTTCTTTTACATGCTCATTTTACCTCTTTGCGCTACTTTCGTCCTTTCGCGCTTTCGCATGGCGCTTTCTTTTGCTTACCGCTCCTTCTCCACGCTTCTTTTCTTTCCTCGCGGTTTCTGATCGCTCTTTTTCTTCTCTGTGCTGCTTCCACCTCTGCGATTTTTCTCGCTGCGCTCCTGCTTTCCCTTTGCGCTCCTTGTTGGCACTTTCCTTTCTTCTCCGCGCTATCCGTGGTGGCAGATAGGGATACGAGGGATGTGTGCCTTCCCATTCTTCTCTTCGCGCTGTTTCCACGCGCCTTTTTTCTGCGCTAAATCTTCTCCTAGATTCTCCTTCGTTTCCACCCTTTTTCCTCTTATGCTTATTCACGCTCTTTTTCATATCTATGATTCTCGTTTCCTAGACTCCTTCTTCCTCTTCGCACTTCCACTTCCACGCGCTCCTCTCTCCCTCCCTCTCCCTCTCCCTCTCTATTCTTCTTTGCACTCCTCCCTACGTCATTTCTTCTTCCGCTTCTTCTTGCCCCTCGAGATTTCTCTCTGCACTACTTCTACCTCTGCGCGCTTCCTCATTCTTCGTGTTTCTCTGTGCGCCTCCTTCTTCAACGCTAATGCTTTTCCTCGCTTTTTCTTTTTTTTTCGTGCTTGTTCCCCGCGTTTCTCCATTTCAGCGCTACTTCTCTTCTTCGCGCTTCTACCTCGCCTTCCCAGCGCCACTTTTTCTTCGCGTTTCTTCCTCCTCTTCACGGTTCTTCTTCCCCGCCCTCTCTTGCGCTTCTTTCCCACCTTTCTTCTTCGTCTTCGCGGCACTTTTTCTTTCCTTCGCGCTCTCGTACATCCTCATTGCGCGCTCTTTTCTTGCTTTCCTTTCTCTGTGTGTGCTTATTCTACCTCCTCGTGCTCTGTGATCGTCCTATTTCCTCGCTGGGCTACTTCTTTCTGTTTGAGCTTCTCTTTGCGCATCTTCGCCAACTTATTACTTCCCCGCTCTTCTTTTCTCTCTTCGCGTTTCTTCCTTAAACTACCTTTTCCTTCTTGCTCCCCTTTCCCACGCTCCTTTACACACTTTGCGCTACTGTTCTCCTTTCGCACTCTCGCACTTATCCATTCTTATGCTGTTTTCTTGTGCACACTGCGCTTCCTGCGCGCTCATTCTCTCTTCTGGCACTTTCTAATCGCCCTTCCTGATCGCGTTTTTTTCTTCTCTGCGCTGCTTTCCCGTTTTCCTGATTCTCCTCGCCGCTCTCCTCCTCTCTCTTTGCGCTTTTTGTTGGCGCTTTCCCTTTTTCTTCGCTCTTTGCGTGGTGGAAGGGGCAAATAAGATGTGTGCTTCTCCTCCTTCTCTTCTCGTTATTTCCGCGCGCTTCTTAATTCACAAGCTAATTTTCCTGACTTTTCCTTCCTTTCCACTCTTTGTCTTAGCGCTTCCTACTTTGTCATTTCTTGACCGCGCTCTTTCTTGCTCTTCGCTCTTTATTGCGCCTTTCTTCTCTGCTCTCTTTCCCTGTCATCGACGCTTCTTATTCGCGTTATGTCTTCCCCACATCTTTTCCCTATCGCGCTTCTCCCCTGCACTACTGGTTCTTTCTCGCGCTTCTTTCCCGCGTTTGAATTTCTCTTTGCGTTACTTTTTTCCTTTCACGCCCTCGCGCTTCTTCATTCGGGTGCTTCTTTCTTTTGCTTACCGCTCTTTCTGGGCGCTCATTCTCTCTCTTCTCGCTTTCTCATTGCACTTTTACTTCAGCGCGCTGCTTCCTCTACTTCGCGCTTCTCTTTGCGCTTCTTCTACGCTTTATTTCTTACGCACAATCTTTTCCCTCTTCGTGCTTCTTCCACGCCTTACCCTTTTTTCTACGGGCTTCCTCCCCTCGCTTCTTTCTCTTCTTCGCTCTTCCGCCTCTCTGCGCTACTTCTCTCTCTTTTCTCTTCTTTCTCGTGCTTCTCTTTCTCGCTCATCTTGCCCGCACTGCTCTTCTCTTCGTGCTAATTCCTCGCTTTTCTTCCTCTCAGTTCTGCTTCCCCGAGCTCTTCTTTTGTCTCTGCGCTTATTTTCCACGCTTTTTCAGCCTCCTTGCACTGCTTTTTTCCTTCGCGCTCTCACGCTTTATCAATTGCGCGCTTTTTTTCTTGCTTCTCGCTCTTTCTGAACGCTTACTCTCTCTCACTCTCACTCTCTCTCCCTCTCACTTTCTCTCTCGTCGCGCTCACTGATCGCGCTTTTTCTTCTCTGCGCTGCTTCCTCCTCTTCGCACTTCTACTCTCGCGCTCCTGATCCCGCTTTGAGTTTCTTCCTGGCGCTTCCCCGTTTTCTTCGTTCTCTAGAGTGATGCGAGCAAAAAGTGTGGTGGAGGCTGTCCCTAAGAATCAAGACGCGCTTCCTCTTCTTCTCGCTACTTTTTCTCCTCGGTTTTCCCTCTTCTTCGCTCCTGTTATTTATCGCTTGCTTCTTCCTCTTGGCACTTCCAGTTGCCGTACTCTCTCTCTCTCCCTCCCTCTCTCTCTCTCTCTCATTACGCTTCTTTCCCGCGTTATTTCTTTTCCGAGCTTCTTTTCCTTCTTCGCGCTTCATCCCTTCACTACTTCTTCCTCTTCGCGGTCGCTCCTCTCGTTTTTTCTTTTTCGCATTGCTATCTCTTTGCCTTTTTTCTCGCTTTTTACGCTTCTTCCTCTCCCTTTTTTCCTCTACGCGTTTATTTCTCGTACTACTTTTTCAGCTTCGCGCTTTCGCGCTCACTCCCTACGCTTCTTCTTCTTCTTCTTCTTCTTCGCTCTCCTGTCTATCAGCATTCGTTCACTCTTTCTTTGTGAGTGGTCCCTGTGCTTCTTTTCTACTTTCTCTTTCTCTTCGAGCTCTATATTTGCGCTTCTTACTCCCGCGCTTCTTCCTCGCCTTCGTGGTTCGCCTTGCCCCGTTTCTTTCCCGAGGAAGATCGCCAAGAGGTAGAGGCAGAGCAGAGAAGAAAAAGTGCTATCGAAAGCATGAGAATAGGAGATAAGCGAGCAGGAAAAGCGGTAGAGAAAAGAAGGCAGCACCCGAATGAAAAAGCGCGAGAGCGCGAAGAGGAAGAAGGAGTGTGGTCAAGAAACAATGCCAAGAAGTGCGAGAAAAAAAACGTAAAAGGGAAGGAGAGGCCAGAAGAAAATTTAAAGAAGCGCGAAGACAGAGTGCTAAGAGCAAGAAGGATTCAGCAGAAGTGCGTGGAAGACGAGCAAAGAGGAAGAAAACCGATAAGAAGTAGCGCGGAAAAGCGCCAAAGCGTCCTCCCGTGCCAGCCCACCTTCTTTTTACGAAAAAGCGCGGAAGAAAGGGAAACGTTACGAAAAAGTGCAGATAGGGAGAAGGAGTGAGACGAAAAGCGCAAATAAGCAGCGCAGAGGAGAAAACGTACTCGCAAGAGCAAAGAAAAAGAGTAAACGCAAAGCACGGAAATCAAAAAAGGAAGCGCACATATGGGTAGTTTCTTTTCTATGCTTCATTCCTACACTACTTCGAAGTCTTCGCCCTTCTACCTCCTCGCGCTCCTTTCTCGAGGAAGCACGAAAAGAAGAAGTAGTGTGACAAAGAGGCGCAAGGAGGAAAAAGGGGGACGAGGAGGAACCGAGAAAGGGAAGAAGGAGCGCGAATATGGAGCTCAAAGAGGAAAAGCGAGGTGGAGAAGAAGAACAGGGACGAGTCACCAAGAGGGTAAGTACGAATGCTGATAGATAGAAGACCGAAGAAGAAGAAGCTTAGGGAGTGAGCGCGAAGAGGAAAAGGGGCGAGGAAGAAGCGTAATAAGCGAGAAAAAAGGCGGAGATATAGTAGTCGGAAAAAAGAAGAAACGAGACGAGCGAGCGCAAAGAGGAAGATATAGTGAAGGGATGAAGCGCGAAGAATTAAAAAAAGCTCGGAAAAGAAATAACGAGGGAAATAAGCGTGATGACAGAGAAAGAGAGCGGCAACGGAGAATTGCCAAGAGGAAGAAGCAGAGCGATTAATAACAGGCGCCAAGAAGAGGGATAACCGAGGAGAAGAAGCAGCGAGAAGAAGAGAAAGCGCGTCTAAATTCTCGAAGGCATCCACCACCACATCTCTCCCTCACACCACTTTAGTGAACGAAGAAATGGGGAAGCGCCAGGAAGAAGCTCAAAGCGGGATCACGAGCGCGACTAGACGAAGTGCGAAGAGGAGGAAGCAGCGCAGAGAAGGAAAAGCGCGATTAGTAAGCGCGACGAGAGGGAGAGAGAGTGAGTGAGAGAGAGAAAGAAAGAGAGAGAGAGTAAGCGTTCAGAAAGAGCGAGAAGCAAGAAAAAAGCGCACAACTGAGAAAGCTTGAGAGCGCGAAGGAAAAAAAGCAGTGGCAAGGAGGGTGAAGAAGAGTGGGAAATAATCGCAAGGAGAAAAGAGGAGCTCGGGGAAGCAGAACTGAGAGGTTAAAGCGCAAGAAAAAACACGAAGAGAAGCGGTGCGGGAAAGATGCCCGAGAAAGAAAAAAACATGGGAAAGAAGCGAAAAGAGAGTGGAAGAAGCACGAGGAGGGAAAAGATTGTGAGTAAGAATCAACGCGAAGAATAAGCGCAAAAAGAAGCACGAAGTAGAGGAAGCAGCGCACGGAGGAAAAAGTGCAATGAGGAAGCGAGAGTGGAGAGAATGAGCGCGCAAAAAGAGCGGTAAGCAAAAGGATGCAGCACCGAACGAAGAAACACGAGAGCGTGAAAGGAAAAAAGTAACGCAAAGAGAAAGGCGAAGCGGGAAAGAAGCACAAAAAGGAAGACCAGTGCAGGGAAGAAGCGCGAAAGGGAAAAAAAGCGGGGAAGACATAACGCGAGTAAGAAGCATCGAGGAGAGGGAAAGAGCACAGAGAAGGAAAGGCGCAATAAGGAGCGAAGAGGAAGAAAGAGCGCGATCAAGAAATAACAAGGGAGGAAGCGCTAAGAATGAGAGTGGAAAGAAAGGAAAAGTCGGGAAAATTAGCTTATGAAATAAGAATCGCGCAGAAACAACGAAAAGAGGTGGAGGAAAAACCGCACATCTTATCTGCCCCTTCCACCACGAAAAGCGCGAAGAAGAAGGGAAAGCGCCAACAAAAAGCGCAAAGAGAGAGCAGGAGAGCGGCGAGAAGAAACGCGAAAAGGTGAAAGCAGAGCAGAGAAGAAAAAAACGCGATCAGAAAGGGCGATTAGAAAGTGCCAGAAGAGAGAATAAGCGCGCAGGTAGCGCAGTATGCAAAAGAACGTAGCATAAGAATGGATAAGTGCGAGAGTGCGAAAGGAGAAAAGTAGCGCAAAGGGTGTAAAGGAGCGTGGGAAAGGGGAGCAAGAAGGGAAAGGTAGTTTAAGGAAGAAACGCGAAGAGAGAAAAGAAGAGCGGGGAAGTAATAAGTTGGCGAAGATGCGCAAAGAGAAGCTCAAACAGAAAGAAGTAGCCCAGCAAGGAAATAGGACGATCACAGAGCACGAGGAGGTAGAATAAGCACACACAGAGAAAGGAAAGCAAGAAAAGAGCGCGCAATGAGGATGTACGAGAGCGCGAAGGAAAGAAAAAGTGCCGCGAAGACGAAGAAGAAAGGTGGGAAAGAAGCGCAAGAGAGGGCGGGGAAGAAGAACCGTGAAGAGGAGGAAGAAACGCGAAGAGAAAGTGGCGCTCGGAAGGCGAGATACAAGCGCGAAGAAGAAGAAGTAGCGCAGAAATGGAGAAGCGCGGGGAAGAAGCGCGAAAGAAAGGAAAAGCAAGGAAAAGAATTAGCGTTCAAGAAGGAGGCGCACAGAGAAGCACGAAGAGTGAGTAAGCGCGAAGAGGTAGAAGTAGTGCAGAGAGAAATCTCGAGGAGCAAAAAGAAGCGGAAAAAGAAATGACGTAGGGAGGAGTGCAGAGAAGAAGAGAGAGAGAGGGAGGGAAAGGAGCGCGTGGAGGTAGAAGCGCGAAGAGGTGAAAGGAGCCTAGGAAACGAGAAACATGAAGATGAAAAAGAGCGTGAAGAAGCATAAGAGGAAAAAGGGTGGACACGAAGGAGAAATCAGGAGAAGATTTAGCGTACAAAAAAGCACGTGGAAACAGGGCGAAGAGAAGAATCGAAGGGCACACATCCCTCTCGTCCCTATGGGCCACCACGGATAGCGCGGAGAAGAAAGGAAAGTGCCAACAAGGAACGCAAAGGGAAAGCAGGAGCGCAGAGCGAAAAATCGCAGAGGTGGAAGCAGCACAGAGAAGAAAAAGAGCGATCAGATACTGCGAGGAGTTAGAAGAAGCGCGGAGAAGGAGCGGTAAGCAAAAGAACGTTCATGCGAATGAAGAAGCGCAAAAGCGGGAAAGGAACGAAGTAGCGCAAAGAGGTGAAAGAATCATGGAAAAAAAAGCCTAAGAAGGACCACGTAGTGCAGTGAAGCGCGAGAGGAAAAAGGCGCGGGGAAAAAATAACGCGAGGAAGAAGCGCAAAAAGAGAGAATGGGCGCAGAGAAGGAAAGGCGCGATAAAGCATGAAGAGCAAGAAGGAGCGCGGTCAAGATTCAACGCAGGGAAGAAGCGCGAGAAAAAGCGCGAAGAGGGGAAGGAGGGCGCAGAAGAAGCGCTAATTTTGTTTGCTAGCTTGACTTAGGTCTGTGAGTGCTTTTCCGTTGAATTTTTGGTAACGATTCAGAACATCTGCCTCGAAAGTTTTGACAATAAAATTTGTCTGTTAAAAAGACTTGCGCAGAGCGCTATTAGAACAAAAAGAGACTGTGTTATATGCTCAAAATGGTCAGCCAGTCGCTTGAACATCACAGCGTGTTCTTTTGGAATGCGAAAGAGAAAAAAAGTTTGCACCCATGGATCGATCAAAGTCTCTTCTGCGATTTTGATGGAAAGTTTAAAATTCTTCTAGATGGAGGAATCTCAGGACAAATGACAAAAATGACGGATCTTTCGATTGATGCTGCTCGCAGCGAATTGATGTACGAACGCGAAGGTGCGCCTCGTTTGAGTGGCGGGATTTTCGTTTCATTTAGGAGTATTTCCTTCATTTTAGGAAAATTTCCCAATTTTGGTTATCATAACCGTAGAAAAGACTTTGGTCTACATTGACCCCACAAAGTTATTATAGAAGGTTCGCAAGGAAAAAGTTTATCGGAAAGGGAAAAGCGGTACTGCTCTATTTTGGCGGCGTCACTTGAGACCTTCGGTAAAAGTGTATTGCTTGCTGTTATTTGACGAATGTGCAATTATCTGATAGCTTAAATCAAGTGGATTTTAATGGCATATTTCACTTCTCATATATTGCTTGTTTTAGCGCCGTACCAGTCGCCAGAGGTTTTGTTTCACAATTGAAGACTTCTTGCCAGAGATTTTGTTTCACAATTGAAGACTTCTTGCCTGAAAAGTTTTTATATAATAAAATTTTAACCATTAATAGAGCAGATCTTTCTGATTAAGAAAATGTTTGCTCTTCAGAAAGAACTTTCGTGCACACACCCTAGGCGACTCGAAGTACTCACTGAGTGTAAAACCCAACATTCTTTCGGCCGTTACAAAGCTCAAAGAAGTCCTTTCCGAAAGCCAAATGTACCATTATAATTAAAAAGATTTTCTCTATCTGAAGATTAAAAGTTCAATGCAACAAAACTTTTAAACAGTGAGAAATCTTTGGATGAGGATAAAATTTATTTTGAGTGGTACGGCGGCAAAAATAAGCTATTTGAGAAAATAAACATGCAATTGAAATTCACTCGATTTGAGCTATCGATAAACTACAGAAACATTTTGCAAAAGCAAAGCACATTGGTGCATATCGTTGAGTAATCTAAAAAAATGACAGCTGATTATAAATGATTGCAGCTCACTGAAACACAGGTTAACGCGCAGAATGCATAACGATAAAGGACTTAAAGTGCAAAAATAATAGTTTTCACTTATGAAACGACTATTGAATGAAGGTTTTCTTCATAGCAAAGAAATACCATGGCAGTGAAAATTATACAGCCTCGTTTTGGGGTTGGAAGTCAAAAAAAATGAGGAGCAAAAACTACTATGTGAGTTCTGCATTCGTTTTACTGCTACCTTTTGTGTCAGATTGACTAAGCAGTCATCAATTAAGAAATGAGTCAAAATATCGTATTAGACTGGAGAAGAGTAATAGCCTTTTAACTAACAGTAGGATCCACCCACACGCAGAGAAGAGACCTTTGAGGTCTTCGTGGGTGGTTGTTATTGGGAAACCAAAATGAGTGCAAGGAGTGTTAGGACCCACACATTGCGATAGATGTGGAGTCAGGTCATTTGATTAGTAATGGAAAAAAAAATGTTCTACAGATCACTGACCTACAATTCTTGGCGAAATCACGGGAACGATTGCTTCACGAAAAGAGCCGTTACCAAGCCTTCAATTTCTGAACGCATTCATTCATGCTGGATATGGAATTTTCACAAAAGCCGTGAAATGTTATTAGCAACGAGCCCACAAAATGATAAAAGATAAAGGATAAAGCTCTCGGCGTTGATCGATCCCCGTGAGATGAGCCATGCATTCGTCTTGAATCTTCAAATTCGTTTAAAGTGATTGGTTGCATATCTGGCCTTTACTAGCGGTGGCCTCTCGCCGAACCCAGTCAGTGCCGCTTATCCACCCAGACAAGTTTGAGACCAGTCAGGTATCTGGTTAGAATCACTCGAAGCAAAAGGTTATTCCCACATAATTTGAACTCAAGAATCAGAAAAAAAGCCTGCAGTACAAGCAGAGAGAAAGGACATAAGGTGATTGAAAATCATACGAAATCTTAATACTACAACTAAAGTTAATCTCAAATTATGAAGTCAGAATTAGGGTAAATTAGTTGAATACTCGAATGCTTAGCGGCACGATGGTGTTAAGAGTCTGTCGCATGGTTGAAATGACTTAATTGTTCCTGCCTTTTTCAATATGGGCGGGAAGTTCAATATCTGGAAATAAATCTTCGACCTATCCTGATCACTGGCCACATTCTATTGCCTACCATGTTTGTTTATCATGCTATGAAATAAGGTGTGAAATATATCTATTGCTATTCGTACCTGAATATTTCGTGATCCACCTCCACAAATTACAAAGAATAAGACGAATTCAAGCATTACTTCCATGTGACTGCTCTCGAGCTTCTTACGTCCGCCCGAGCCACTGATAAGGAGGGTGACACCTCCGAAACGTACGTATGGTTCTGACGTTAAGTTCTTGGTAACGCTTTAGACATTCCTACAGCTCAAATGAATGTCGCTGTACCTTCAGTGAACAAAATAGGAAAGTAGCCTGAGAAGTGTGATGGCTTTTAAAAACATTTAGAAAGGCCAAAATTGAGAAGCACGAGTACAGAAATCTGTGCGCACGCTTGCCTGGAGGTAATGTCCATTGACGCGAGCACTATTCGTTTATACATTTTTGTTCCCTCAATACGTAGGGAAAACAGAACTGGAATTTTGCGCCAGTTAGGGCTCGAACACTCATTTCACCCCATCTGGGAGCGCGTGCTCAACCGTTGCACTATCGACGCCCGTTTTGACACCAGTCTTTGTACACCATGACGCATCGAGTCCCACGTGACGCAAAAGTATTTGCACACGACTCTACATCATTGGGTGTATTGTCACATCATATCACCGCTAAAAGCGGCCAAACAAAAGAAAAATTCTGTTCGCTTCGAAATTATTTTGTTTCATATCATGTGGAAAACGTTAGAGATTTACTTTTCGTATTTGTTCGCTGTTTCACAGATCGTCGTTCCTCTATTCGCAGTGAATCTAGATACAATTCTCTTCCTTCATAGTATTTTAGAGGTGGGCGATAATTCAATTTTTTTCCTTGATTTTTATCCCTTTTAAACTTCATTATATACAAACCTTTTGTTTAATCCGGAAGTTGAACTACTCTTATTTTGTCTCTTACTTGAGACTTCATCACTTCTGAGACAATCAAATTCAACGTGAACAGAAGTACGTCGTAAGAATATTAGAGGATCTTTGATAAAGAGAAGAGATCTACTCTTCGTTTCATGTTTGAGTACATACGGTTTCGCAATACAGCTAGCGAGCGTTTCTCAATGTTGAGGCTGCATTTTCGGCTTTTTTTCGTACGGTGAACGTCATCATCAAGCGCAAGAAGAATAAATGAAGTTTAACAAAGTGTTCATATAGCATAGGTATCCACGTTGAGAAGTTCCGCACCTCTATAAGCACTCAGCATGGTTCCATTTCAACACAATGAGAGCACTGCTTGACCAACATGTATCTCTCCAATCATATATAAGGAACATAATTGATAGATGAAGAAACCTAGATAATCAGAAATTCTATTGAAATGTTCATTTATGGTTCCTACTCAATACCAACCATAATTAGAGCTTTATAGGCTTTGATCACGGGAAGAGGTGCAATATTAAGCATCTTTTCCTGTGAACATCGCACATATTATAAAGTCCGTACAACTCATATATGGTATGAGCGGTGCTGGCTATCAAGTTGTCGGGAAAATTATACACGATTTCGACGCGTTTCTGTAAGGGAGCATATCTAAGATATATATAGAAGTCTTTACTGATCGTATTTATATTTATTGATATATCTAGGAGCCAAAACAATTTCACTAATTATTAATCAAAAACAAGCGCATGTATTACGCTTGCATGAAGCTCTGAAGATTTGAAGGCAAATAAGTTTATAGAATATAACTACAGGACGAAGCACTTCTTGATTCAGAAATAAAGTCTGAAGCGTAGTAACAATAATAACGAAAAACAGAGAAGAAACCAAGTGAGATTTGAGTTTCAAATAAACTGGACGATTTTTTCTAATAGATTTCAGCAGTGAACAATAATTAGAAAGGACAAAGGATGAAGCTCTCGCCGTTGAATAATCCATAGGCGATGCATCATGCCTTCGTCTTCGATATTTAGCTTCGTTTGAGATATCCGAATGCATATCTGGCCTTAATATTGACACCAATGTATCGCATCAGTGATGCTATCCTCCCAGGCAAGTATGGTACGAACTCACTGACCTGGTTGGGATGGAAGGCCAGATGAACCATGATCGAACAATGGACCTTGTGTTGGAGTAAAGCACCTCTAATCACTGCTCCACATGAGCTTTTGAAGATTAGTAGTGGTGAATAAAAGTGTGAATCACTTCACGTTGATGAATCCACGAGTGATGAGCCATGTATTTCACTTCATTGACCATCCTCTGAAGTATTTGAATGCATATTTGACCTTTACAATGACTCACGGTGGTTTTACGATGTACCAAATCAGTGTTACTATCCTTCCGACAAGTCTGGTACCATTTTATCAACCCCGTAAGGATGAAAAGTTTGGTGAGCAATAGCACGAGATCAAAACATTGGTCACGTTTGTATCGCAGAGCTCTTCTGATTACTGGCCACACGCTCCTTTCATATTGATGTCATTTTACCTTCCTTTTCGGCAGTTTTGAGACCTCGCTCAAAACAATACCATCTGATAACAAATGTTGAGCCTTTCACGAGGTCTGTTTCATGCAGTGCAAAAGACGTGTTTCGGCATTGTAGCCTCGCCATTTCGGTTCAGTCAGTTCTATGAGCGAGATATACCATACCTAGGGTAACCGATGCCGAAATATTTACACTTACCGCAAGGTGATAAAGTCACCCAAAGGCCAGTGTTGTACAATCGAATGATCGAATGATCGTGGCTTGTAAAACATAATTGCTCTCTATGTAAAGGATATCTCCCCGCCGAGAACTGACTGTGACGAGGCTATAATTCCGAAACACGTGTCTTGCACTGTATAAGTGCCATAACAGACCAATGGACACTCAAAATATGTCATCAGACCAAAACGTTAATTTTTTTAGTTCTTTATTTGAACCACATTTTGAGCAGTTACTGATCCTCTACTTTTGTAATTATCCAATATCTGTCAGCATAGGTGGCTTCAGTGGCGATATCAATAGACAGAACGGAACGCCGGTAGTGCAATGGTCAGCAAACGTTCTCGGAAGTGGTGGGTTCCAAGCCCTTTGATCGTTCAAGGTTATGTGCATTACCAGACATTATGGGTCATAATGCAATGAAGTTGCGATGTATGCCTCAAGCGTTAGAGGTGGTTAGTCTGATATTCATTTGCTTAAGAAAATTCTCGATACTTATCTAAGCATCAGCTATTGAAATGTTGTAAAAAAACTGTCTTGATGAGCCTACTGGTGTATCTTGCTAAAATGCGATGATAGCTAAAGCAGTAGATTTGTGGAATCAATATAACCCCCAAAACGGTGCACTCATGAATGCAAGGAGATCATTATCGAAAGAGGAAATCTTAACAGTCTTATGTGCGCTTCGATTCGAGTGGCGTGAAACGTAGGCAGTAGGAGCTAACGGCAAATAATCGATGACGTGACCTCAGTATTGCACTGCTTATCCATTCAAGCTCCTATGGGATGTCCAGGAACTTGTCATAGGTAAAAAATGAAGACCTTATAAACAAGTCAGAAGGCGACTCTCAAAATACTCACAGCTTTTTGAACGTTCTCCACTGAGATGCTCAAGTGGAGACCACCGGTCTGAGTGCACATGAACGGCTAATGCACCCTTGCACATCAAAATAGAACTCTTACATACTATAGCAAACCAACGGAGTTTTGCTATCTTTTCGGGAATTACATGATAATTTAGGTAACGCACATGGTCCACGACCTTAGAGAGCAAATGGTGCCGCAGAGGTTCGAGGTCCTTAGACAGAAAATGGTCCAAGTGGCAAGGGCGGCACCTAGCTGCCATCAACCTCAGCAGGCAGTTCGATCGACGGGTATCATCCGAACGGTCGTCTGACCTCACTCGGACCACCTCACCTCAGTTCATTGTCGACTCATTATTGTTCTCTCCACATAGTCTCGTTATCATGTAACTAATTGCTATCATAAGGTTGAGTTCATACATCTGTCAGATGAACTCAATAGAATTGTGAGCAGAACATATCACTAACGTGGCGGAGCAAACTCACTTAGGCTGTGCTCGGCCCACCACCGCGGTTAAGGGATTCTGCCCACATATAATCAGTAGCGACCCCACTTGTAACACTATATACTCACCCACTGGATCCCGCCGCCGGTGCTTCCACTCGGGGGCGAACATAGCAATCCCAAACGGGCTCCTCCGCCTAGTGATGCTCCTTTAATAACAACATTCATTGTATCGTCACACGACGATACATCTCATCAATTACGATCACTTATCCATATTATCGTCACAAAACAAAACACGTACTGTTTCATCTCACTTGTGACTGCAAAGCATTCATCTCTGCAGTTCATACTCAGATTGGTGGTGTTTATTCAAAACTCTTAGAAAAACCTTATGCCCTGATGTTTTACATTCTTGCACGAGGATGGCGACTTCTACTTCGAAGTCGTCTTCGGTAAGAATGTGTGTCCTGTGCAAACCTTAGCGGGGTACTTCGTCTATCGTCATCGGCGGCCGCTAAGTACGCATAGACCGCATAGCGCTAGACCGAGTACCCCGCTAGGCTCGCATAGGACACAGATGCATAACGGCGACGATGTTGTAGTAGAGCTCACCATCCTCAAACAGGAACACAGAACAACAGTGCGTAAGATTTTGGAAACGATTTGGATAATTACCACCAATTTAAGCATGAATTCCAAGGAGGAATGTCTTATGAATGTGCGTGACGTGATACACTTTATAAGACTGTTACTTGGATGTGGGAGATCCATTACCACTCTATGTGATTTCTGCCTGAAGGTGCCTACTTGGACAACAAAGTGGAGAACGTGCAGAAAGCGATGAGTATATTATGATAATATATTGAAAGTTGTTAAGTGCTTAAAACGATGGTCATTTTCTAATGAAATGATGAATGTGTTTGCCTGACTGGATTGAGAGCAACTTAATTTTTCCAGGCTCTGACAAGATGAAACCGCCATAACGTCACCTGTTTTTTCATTAATTGTATTATGCCAACCAATCTGCTCTCATCTATTTTGTCCATCTCAATTGTAACTGAAAAAAAACTTGTTGCCGACAAGTGGGGTTTTACTGGACAGTGCAGCTCAGGTAAATCAAAAGCCGTCTAAATCACTTGTGATATTGATTTCGATACTTCCCGATCACTGTGAATCAGTGGCGCGCTTTAAAAACATCGCCATTATCGTTTGAATAGATGCAAGAACGCTTCATCGCCCTCGAAAAGCGCCCTAAAGTGAAGAAAGCATAAGTTAATCACCATGTAGTTAATGTAAACGGACTTTGGTGCAGGTTTCCCGCTTTGAAGTTGAAATAACTGCGACAGCTGTCGTTAGAACTTACTGCTGCAATCAATTTTGTGTTCTTGTGCATGCACCAACTGTAATAGATGTCATCTTTCTTTGGATGATATTTAGCATTCTATTCTACTGTTGTTCACCCTTATGCTCATATCCATACCCTTCCGCAGCGATGTACTAGCGAGGAAAGAAAGTTTGGGGCACTTTGATAAACATGAGATATCTCCCATGCATTTCATGGGAATATTACAATTTCTTATGTGGAATTTTCTTACTGAAGGTTCAGATGTTATTCGTCTTTATTCTCACTTTGCTACAATCCTCCCCCAGGTCCAACAATACAGTCGAAGTCCGTGTTTTATTGCGTCATTATTGGAGAACGGGTTTTTCACAGCGAGCTGGAGTCGACGAAATCAACGAAATTGAAGGGAAAGGCACAACAAGCAAATGTGCTGCCAACGCTGGTTTCAACGCTTTAATGTCGAAGATCTTCACCTCGAAGACAAGCCTGCTTCAGAACGTCCAACAAAGTTGATCAACGAGGATTTAATAGCTGCCGTGGAAGACGAACATATCAAGAGATCATTGAATCGAAGTTGGAAAAATGATACTTCGACTAAATCCGAAACTTGACGGGCTGATGGCAGAATGTCGTAGAAGATGATGGTCATAATTCTGGAGAACATTCGTCATTGTTTTTACCTGGAACTCATGCATAAATGTTCAATTTTTACAAGTGCTTTATAACTTTCGTTCAAATCTAATAGCACAATTGTGGTACACCGACGAGAATCTCTTGAAAGGATTCGGCGAAATTAATTGAACATTAGATGTGGATCGCTCTTCAGTTAGCATAACCAGTCGAAGCTAGCATTTTCTCAATTAACTCACTCTTAAAATACCGTATTTCGGTTGAAATCAATGCACACTTGAAAAAATTGAAACCAGATATTGGCAATTGCACATATTAATTCGGTATTTCAGATGATTGATGATGATAATCTTATCGTGAGCCGGCAATAAAATTCAGTTTGGATGAGGGCGACTGTTCCAAAGAACGACGACTCTTAGTGATCTATAGTGATAAAAATGAGGTGTGCTCAAGGTACAGGGCCACCCATGTGGCACGCAGGAACTTGGACGCATGATTGAGTGGGCTAGTTGAGATGAATTCGGCTTGAATATTATATTCAGCATCACAAATGGTAACAAACTTGTTATTCCCGTTGACAAAGTTATTCCCATTAGTGGACAACATAACAACGGCTTTCTACTAAGTTCTTTCGACAAGGTGAAGCTATGTTTTAGAGAGAGAGAGAGAGAGAGAGAGAGATCGACACATTATGAAAGCGAGCAACCCTATAATTGCATGACATTTTTTAAAATGAGCGATTTGGAGTATGTTTGTTATCCAGACATTCGATTGATGACATGATTTAGCCAAATAATAATACGAGAAGAGAGAATCGCGCTCAACTGATTGTCAAAGGACTCAAAGCTGAGCCAAATTTGCCTCAATTTCACGAAACGCTTCCGCATTATCATTGATTAGGCGGCATCTCCATTACCACTGATAGGTTGTTGAGAAAAGAAGAAGACTATGCTTGATCCTGGAAGAACGCAATTAATAGGATTGAGAATGCCAGAAATGGTCTTTTCAGAAGAGCACCTTAACAATGTGCAGGCGTGTCTATGGCTTACGCCACATATATTTCCAAGAATATTCAACACTGCTGTTCCATGATTGCATCGTCATGTTAGAAGAAATCCACCATCATGGGCGACAACCGCTCTGAAAGGAGCGAAACGTGAGACGTGTGTTAACCACATTAGTTGTAAAGACGGTGCCGTCAAAGTACCCACTTATCGAGTTCTCAAGCTTTGCCTGACAAATATTCTATCGTTATTTCATGATTCTACGTTCAGACTGTATCACATCATTATCTCATTGCACTGAGATATCGGTATCCATCTGCAAATGATGGGAGAATGTTTTACATCCTTGTCAACGGGAATAACAAGTTTGTTACCATTTGTGATGCTGAATATAATGAGCACTTATAGAGGCCAATACACGTGTTTTGGGCCTTGACAGCTTCGGATTAGAACATCTCAGACTTTACATAGGTTAGCCATGAGTTTCTCCCGGTACAAAACTCAGAATGAAGTTTTGAGATTATTGGCGGACGATCACTAGAAACTCCTTAATGGGGCTCATTTTTGAAATTTCGGAACTCATCCAAACTTTAGACTGAAAGAAATTTTCTGGTTGGAAATTTTCCTCCAATACGTCTTTACAACCTATACGTATTCAGTAAAGTGCTTTTTTTGTATGACTCTATGATCACATTCCACTACCTTTATGTTAACCGCCTATCCTCTTAACAAGTGTTGAGAAAACATCACAGGTGAATTACCTATGAAGGAAGCTTTCTGCCTTTGAATATCACTAAAAAACTTTATTTGCTCTTTCTTTGTTCTTGCTATGAATTTCCTGTGTTTTACGTCTTCGATTCGCTGATTTTAAATAATGCCATCGATTTTCACAGAGTGAAGCGTTAGCTTATACTGTTATTTTGTCTTTGCGATTTCTTGGTCAATAATTGTGCATTTTGTAACCATGAATTAGGTGGAGCTTTGTGCATGTTTTTACCTAGATAATATTGGCTTGAACAAATCTTCAATTGCATGCAAGAGCTTTGCTCTCTATGAGTTCCTATCGCAATGACATTAGGTACCGATAAGCATCCCCTTCTCGCATTCACTGAATTTCGGCAGCCGGCTGACGGTCCTCGCTTCCGCTTTGGAGTTTCTGTCAACGGTTTTGCGCATTATTGGTGGATAATCGCCTGAAAAGTAAACAACTGTGTGCAAATGCATTAGCGCTTCAAGACCCAAACGAATAAGTTGCATCTTCCCGAATGGGATGAAGTTATCAATCCACGATTACGATTCAAATCTTTCCAAAAGTCACGTCGTCCTGTTGTCAAATAAAATAAAAAAATTGACTTATTATCCCACCAGCCTTTCCTTCCAAAATCCTGTATGCTATTATTCCGATGCAAAATTGAATAGATCCTGGCTTGAAGAGGAAGACAACTGAGGAACCTCCCAGCAGCTTCCAACAACACACAGAATCGACTCTTCGTACAAAAAGTCAGAAAGAACGAGTTATTGTTAGCAGAAATAGCCCTCTACGGAATCGGCCACAAGTGCTCGATTAGCTTGCTGTCTGTTGTCGGTGTGATAGTCGTCATTTCATTCAATAGGTTGGGGAAAAAAGTTCTGAGAAAATGTTTGTGGCTTTTTTGGGTGTCGGCCTTTTTTTGTGTTGCTGGGCTCATTCAAAAATCCGCCTTCTCTGGCGTTGATTTATATATAATTTATCTACTTATTTTGAGACAGAGTTAACAAGCGAGCAAATTAGGTTGTTGATGATGCACGAATGGCTGTTGGGTTCAAATACAACGGAGACAAGTGAACGCATCAATCTGGCATGGGGCGAAGACACAGTTGGCAAAAGTACGGTGTTCAGGTGGTTGAAAAAGTTTGACAAAGGTGGAGAAGGTTCCGTTCAATGGAGTACTTGTTGAGCTATAAAAAGTTTAGTAACGATACTGAATTGTATAATTTGGTCATTCATTTCTTCAACAGCAAGAAGTCAGAATTTTATGCCCAAGGAATCGATCTTTTGCCGGACTGGCAGGAAGTGCTTGAAGTCGAAGGGGAGTACTTTGACTATTAGTTTCGCTTTTGTTCGGGTGTAATAGGTGCATAAATAAATGTTTTGTAAACAATTTCTCAGAATTTTTTCCTCAGCCTAGAAAAAAAATTTCGGACGGAAAATGCTAAGCGAAAGGCACTCATGAAGGCAGGCAAGATTTCATATGGCATTTAGTGCAACAGACCAAGTTCGTACGATGACAAATTGTCAATGAAATTTTGCTAGATTACGAGAGACGAGTTTGTTTCATTATTATCAATTCAAATTTAGCCTATGACTTAATTAAGGCAGAAACACTTATTGAGTCTTTGAATAGCCACAGCGTTCCACTAAGTGCTTAAAGATTCCTAGTGAGCAACATAAAGATTGCGCCATCAAAATACCATTATTCTTGACGCATTTGGGCATTTTATTGATCCGTCTTCACAACGTTTCTTTTTCACAGCGCGTATGCCAACACTTCTAGCATTAATTTCTTTCCTTCGTCTTCTTCTTAAACGTCGCAGAATAGTGGTTCAGCGAGTCTCCTTGCAATCTCGAGGAGAGACTAACCATGGCGTTCCATTGGGCGTCGTTGTTCACTGCTGGAAACGGTTGGGGTGGAACTCGGCCGTCGCTTCGAGCATCATCCACTCGGCCACAGTGCCCCCCCCCCCCTCCCCCCATATCGTCATTCTATCACTAAAAATTAAATTAGAATAGATTAAATTTGATCGAACTATTTTATCGACTGGAGTTTCATCACCTCATTGTACACAATGTGATCTGATTTCGTTGCAAAGAAATGAGATCGCTATTAGCTGTTCGTGGACGACATAACAACGGCCTTCTACTAAGTTCCTTCGACAAGGTGAAGCTATACCTTAGAGAGAGAGAGAGAGAGAGAGAAAGGGAGATCGACACATAATGAAACCTAGCAGCCCTATAATTGCATGACATTCTTTAGAAAGTGCGATCTGGAGTATGCTTGTTATCTAGACATTCGATTGATGACATGATTTAGCCAAATAATGCTACGAGAAGAGAGAATTGTCGCTCAACTACTTGTCAAAGGACTCAAAGCTGAGCCAAATTTGCCTCAATTTCACGAACCGCTTCTGCATTATCATTGATTAGACGCATCTCCATTACCACTGGTAAGTTTTTGAGAAAAGAAGAAGATCCCTTCATTCTTATTTGAGCCAACTTGTCATGTGGTTTGGTAAGGGCTCTTGTACAGCCCGATACACGTGTTTCGTCCTTACGGACTCGTCAATCGGGCAGAACCCGTCGCCTTTCACTATTTTTATAGTCAGTTCCCTCGGGAGCTCTGCTCCCTTACACAGGATCTTTTGAAATTTGAGCGTGGTCTTAATAAAGCACTCGAAATGATGGCATAATATGACATAAATACGAGCCAAAGAGCAATCGAGTGCGCAAACGCTCTGTGTTAGGTGAAAATTTCGCTTGACATAGAGTGCAAAACGTTCGTTCACTGCTGGAAACGGTTGGGGTGAAGCTTGGCCGTCGCTTTGAGCATCACAACCACTTCGCCACAACGCCCCCCATATCGTCATTCTAACCACTAAGAATTGATATTAAATTGAATTAAAATTCATTGAACTATTTTATCGAACCTGAAGCTTTAACAGCCTCATTGTACACAATGTGATCTGATTTCGTTGCAAAGAAATGATACCGCTTGGAGCTAATATAAACACAAAAAAGGCCGACACCCAAAAAAGCTACAAACAATTTCTCAGAACTTTTTCCCCAACCTATTGAATGAAATGACGACTATCACACCGACAACAGACAGCAACCTAATCGGGACTTGTGGCCGATCCCGTAGAGGGCTATTTCTGCTAACAATAACTCGTTCTTTCTGACTTTTTGTATGAAGAGTCGAGTTTGTGTGTTGTTGAAAGCTGCTGGGAGGTTCCTCAGTTGTCTTCCTCTTCAAGCCAGGATCTATTCAATTTTGCACTGGAATAATAGCATACAGGATTTTGGTGGGAAAGACTGGTGGGATAATAAGTCAATTTTTTTATTTTATTTGACAACAGGACGACGTGACTTTTGGAAAGATTTGAATCGTGATCGTGGATTGATATCTTCATTCCATTCTGGAAGATGCAACTTTTTCGTTTGGGTCTTGAAGCGCTAATGCATTTGCACACAGTTGTTTACTTTTCAGGCGATTATCCACCAATAATGCGCGAAACCGTTGACAGAAACTCCAAAGCGGAAGCGAGGACCTTCAGCCAGCTGCCGAAATTCAGTGAATGCGAGAAGGGGATGCCTATCGGTACCTAAAGTCAATGCGATAGGAACTCAAAGAAGGCAAAGCTCTTGCATGCAATTGAATTTGTTCAAGCCAATATTATCTATGTAAAGACATGTACAAAACTCCACCTAATTCATTGCTACAAAGGTGCATAACTATTGACAGCCAATAAATCGCAAAGACAAAATCACAGTATAAGCTAATGCTTCACTCTGTGAAAAGCGATGACATTATTTAAAATCAGCGAATCGAAGACGTAAAACACAGGAAATTCATAGGATGAACAAAGAAAGAGCAAATAAAGTTTTTTAGTGGTATTCAAAGGCAGAAAGCTTCCCTCATAGGTGATTCACCTGTGATATTTTCCCAACAGTTGTTAAGAGGATAGGCGGTTAACATAAGGTAGTGGAATGTGATCATAGAGTCAAACAGAAAAAGCACTTTACTGAACACGTATAGGTTGTAAAGACGTAATGGAGAAAAATTTTCAACACAAAATTTCTTTCAGTCTAAAGTTTGGATGAGTTCTGAAATTTCAAAAATGAGCCCCATCAAGGAGTTTCTAGTGATCATGCGCCAATAAGCTCAAAACTTCATTCTGAGTTTTGTACTGGGAGAAACTAATGGCTAACCTATGTAAAGTCTGAGATGTTCTAATCCGAAGCTGTCAAGGCCCAGAACACGCGTATTGGCTTTTATAAGTGCTCATAAAAGGCCGCATGACAGTTGGCTCAGAAAAAATATCGATATGCTGAAATTTTGAGCGTGACCTCAAGAAAACACTACAAGTAGCGATATAATTCTAATTTTACGACTCTTGTAGTAGTGTCATGCTGTTATGACTATATATCCGAGGATGCTGAGTGATGTGCAAAACAGAATAGCGGATCGGTGGCCTCGGTGATGTAAAGGTGGCACAATCTTTCGATATGGGTAAAAAGTGTGTTCAGCTCTCGTCTGAAGTCGAAAGTGTGCCATATCAGCAGACATCCCTGGATCTCAAAGTAGCGCGCTGATACGCTTCTTCTGCTGAACAGTATTCACACTCTCCCTACTAATCAACATAAGGACCATGACGTAAATTGCCTGTGAGCTCTAGAAAGAAAATTTTTTACGACAGAATAAGATAGTCTGCAACGTGCAAGCTTATTACATAAAATTACCTTAGCGCCAAAAGGTTGGGAATTCGAAAGCCAATACGGGATATCTTTCCGGAAAAAACGATCAGGTTAATAAGCAACCGCCGAATGGCACACCGCCAGCTCCCTAACTTGCCTTGCAACGCACTTCCAATTCGTCATCAACTCAGAGCTTGGTTTTCACACATCACCCGTTGGTAAGCAAAATTCTTATTGATGAAAGAGCAAGCGTTTAGTGCGGAG
>JAHQIW010002113.1:0-56129 GCA_019055375.1 Parelaphostrongylus tenuis | reverse complement strand
GAGTGGAGTATGATCTGACTGTTCTAAAAGCACATTTTCACAGCTTCGCAGCATTCAGATAGAATTATCTCTTCACACGTGCCTCGAGGTTTCATTATAATCGTGCTTATATTTCGCCAGAGACAATTGATCCTTCAACCGCTTGGGAACTGCGTTGAAATCTTGCACACCACTCACGCGACCGCGTCGAGTGCTCCAATGACAATGTGGTAGATTGTGATAAAATTTAGAAACAGTCGTAACTAAATGATTGAACTATCATAAGAATTAAAATGAGTACGATTGGTGAGACCTTGAAAAGGCCAGCGATAGTAGAATCAAGGCTAATGCTTCTCAGTCAGCTGAACAAAAATGATGAATTTAGCAAAATTTTCCAAAAGTGTTTGTGCATCTATTATGAGAACTTCTTATACATTGTATGGTGTCAGTAAATATAAATATTCTTGTATGGTGTTGTAGAACTGCTAATTGTAGGTTTTGTAAAATTCATCAGATATCTGAAGCAAGAATAGGATTAATGAAATAACTCTATCAATTGAGTACCAGATCTCTACGGAAGTGAGGGACAACACATATTCAGTGGTAGACAACAGCGAGCGACAAGGATCGATATCGACCCTTGTCGTTGCCAACGAATCAAGCTTCTGGTGATACTCAATGGCTAAAATTTCAGGACATTTAGAATGTATCTGGTTTTTTCAAATGCTTTTCCACGGCGTTATAGCAAAAAAAAATTTTTTATTCTCGACGCGCGTATTTCTCGCAAGACAAGGCTCTTCCTTGGAATTATGGAACCATTCGGTAGCGGAATCTTTGACGAATGAACCGCCGTGCTTTTTTTAAATTAAAAGATCGTTTTACTACAATGTAGCAGAGAAAATGAAATTGAGTTTCACATACGTCACGTATCGCCTTTCGTTGAAAAAGTGGTGGTTGTGGATCGATAACGTGGGAGTGGTAGACCATGTAGGCGTTTTCATATGTGGAGCGCAATTTTTGTTGTTGAAGTTAGGTTATTCCCACTCTGAAAAAAAACTTCATATAAAACGTAGAACTCTGGTGCTACAGGATTTTCTTTACTTGTTGATGGCATTTTCTTCTTCCAGCGAAGTATGAACGCGTTATAATAGAAAGGCGAAACGCGTGTTTAACAAAATTTCATTTTGAATGCTACAGCATTATAAAAGACTTGCTAAAAAAAGATAAGTACGTAACACACTTCACCGAGATTTAAACTTTCGATTGATCACTAACGTTTTCATGAAAAATTTCTGACCAAAGAGAAATTTTCAGTCCTCATTCTGTATCGTGCAACGGAAAAGAGCCGACAGGTCTCTCCCGCCGTAGCCAATAATAATGCAGTTCTAAGAACACCTTAGCTGAAATATATTAGAGCGCAAGGGCGTATCATTTTGACCACACCTCACAACACTGATGAGTAAGACAAGATGTCCAGATAGCGATTTTTTCACGCACAAATTCGCATTGTAGATGGAGAATACCAGGAACCGAAATTACCAGGAAACTGTCGGAAAATTGCTTACATCTGTACACTAAGTGGTGACAGGTCATATGGATAATAGAACTGTCCTCTGATATAGGGTGTTCTGGCAGGTTTTGGTACTAGAGCAATAAACATCAAATTCTCAACCACAAGCTATTCAGAGTATACGCCATTAGCCTGATCACATTACTGCCATCTTTCGAGCAACAAATCAACCGCTTTATGTAGAATTTTCTAAGCTTTCTTTTGGCAACAAACTTGTCCATGCTTACCTCATCATGTCTTTCAACAAAGCCTTCATCGAAGTCTGCTGCTTTATCATTACGGAATAATATGCGACTCACAGACAGCCTCATGGAATATCAACTTTGAAAACGCCTCAAGATTTGCATCTAGGCGAGCAACCTTTCAAATCTTCGCTGAGTCTGCACCGTCAACACCAAGTTGAAGAGCTAGCTGCGCTTTGGACATCCACGCGAAGTTCATCGAGAGGTCGCCACCAAAGCAACTGAAGGTGGTCCGACTTTTACTACCGTGGATTGGGCCGACGATTTTGACTGCGGTGATGCGACAATCAGCAGAATAATGAGGGCAGCAGGCAATAAGTGAAAGAAGAATGGATGGATTACGCATGAGGTCAACCAAGCACAGTTGCTAAAACGCAGGAAAGTCTCTCAAAAAAGGTTGCGTTGTCATGTTAACTTTCCATATCTAGCCAAGCTTATCACCATCGACGAAAAGCGGGTTTGTTTCCAAAGCCGACGTCTTCCAAATCAATGGCTGTACCAGGCAAATGAGGGACTATAGCTTCGTGTCAGAGTCAATTTGTGCCAGACGCTAGCTAAGCTTGTGATCTGTCTGGAGATAACAGAGCCGATTCACTGGACTTGTTGGCAACCGGCTGGGTGATCAACACCAAGCGCTGCTGTGAGCACCTCTACCGCTGCGGCAGGCTCTACCACGTCGACATTGCCGCGATCTCATTCCGCTTCAAAACAACACAAGGCTGCGTCTTGACAGACTGATAGAGAGAAGCTGAACGAGATGGGCTAAAAGTTGCTGAGTCATCTTCCCTAAAGACTGACTTATCGCCTCCTGACTGTCACCTCTCTCAGCCGCTGGAGCACTTGATGTTCAAAAAGAAGTTCCGAGACATCATCAGTTACGTCGAGGATTGACAACTTTCTTGGAATTCAAGGATGACGATCTGTATAAGCGCGGTATTGATCTGTTGATTTGGAAATGGCAAAAATGTGATTAGGCTAATAGCGCATACTTTTAATACTGTTGTGAAGCAGATTTAATTACGTTTGTTTGATATTTGGTGCTTAATGTTCAATTGCCAAAACTTAGTAGAAGAACTAATAATGTTGTTTAATCACCTGCGTACAAATGAATCGTTTTGGATTGATTGGTGTTGACACATAATTTGCGTGAATGTAGGAGACTGGGCCGATTTTGTTCACTACACGTGGAAGTCCAGACATCCAACGTCCTGGAATTGATGTCTTTCTGTCCCTCATTTTAGGTATAACAGCTTGTAGAAAAAAAAACAAGAACATCAGACTGGTCTGCCTTGCTGTAGACTAAACCTTTCACTTCTAGTGAATCGCAGCAACTAAGCAACGGAAAACTTATTCACCAGCAAATACGCAGCTGAAATATTGTCTGTATCTGGTTCCGTGCCAATATATGAGAAGGGTGGCTAATCGTTAGTCTCCTCTCGGTGTTTCGTAATCAATAATTCTGGATCATCTATCACTCGCTGTACGAACACCATTTTTTCAACTGGTTCACTGCGTTGCATCGAATTTCTCAAGAAGACTTAGTAATTCTACCTGGGCTCATCTGCAGCATGAAGATGGCATATCTCGTTCTTAAATTCTACCAGATGCGGCCGAGTAGATTTCCCTTAAAATCCTGGTAAAGCTGTATTAGAGCGCTACAGAACCGTCTAGAGCACTAAACAGTCTTTGTAAATTTACAGAAATTCTCCCAAACAGGTGCGCCGCCAAAATACCGACCATAGAGAAATGGGACTAGTCTTAAGTTAGAGTCGAACTAACGGGTAAATTGTGTGTAAAGCCCGGCATCTCTGTCAACATTGGGCTTCCAACGTCTCCATTTAACACTATTCTCGAAAATGTCAAGGCATGGCTATTCATTTATTCCATGGCTCGCACGACCTGAGTGAACTTGTTTGTGGATATGAGCACCTTTAATACCTTGTATTTATTCTTTTCGTTAGGCATCTGAGCCACAGATTCTGCCATCAATTTGAGATCATTCTCTTGTTTCGTGGACTTGAACTCAGCGATAAGACCTGTAACTCCTTTCCTAAGCGTATGCTCTACAAACCCCTTCACTTGAAAACACAACAATAATCACGAAACATTAACCACAACTTGCAGTGAAAAATGATTGAGTACAGAAATAGCAAAAATGATGAGATTCTTCACGTTTTACATAAGTGCGAATGACGTGTAGTGATCGTTAAACTTGGAGTTCCTTGCAGGTTGTTTGTTGTTCAAGAAAAACAAAATACATGTGCAAGCTTACTTTTAATAGAAATTTTGACAGAAATACACTCACTTCAGTGCGGAATCGCCTTTCTTAAATATCAGAGCTTATTCTAGTTCGCTTTTTCAGAAATTTTAGTACAAAGTTTTGATTTAATAAAATAAATTGTTCATCATTATTAGTATATTGCTCTAACATGAGAGAAGGTGGCTAAATCACACTTCTTTTAATGCCTTTCAGCGCCATCTTTCGGGTATGGGAAAAGTCACACCCGCAACTGAAAGTAAATCAGCCAATGCTAAAAGTCAATTTTTTTCTAGTGAAACGTATTCGCCGTGAAAATCTATCCCTTAATGCACAAGGATTAGATGCCGTATATATTGAAGATTGAGGAATTCCTAACAGTCCAAGGAAACGAAATATCCGTGGTCATCAAATTGCTTAACATTTGGAATTTGGGATGTTGCTGAGTAATTCCTCGTTAAGATGGTGTTCTCAAATACCACCTAGACATCAGTTAGGTTGGACGACGGAGTATGGATTGGCATTGATTAGTTCCCCGTATCAAGGATCAGGACGAAATTTATCAGACAAGGTTCTTCATATTGTTAGCTGCGATATATTCGAGTGCTAAAAGTAAAAATTGGAGATCTATTCGAATTGCGTCACCACAGCTGCAAAGATGTAGTAGCAATAAAGCATAGCAATAGCGTTCACTCATATTACTTGTTCACAGCGTTAGGTTAACCTGTCGACTTTCAACTTTCGGTGCTCTAGCTCTCAAGCAGGTCGCTGAGTTGAAATTTCGAGAAGAAGTTATAGAAAAGGCGCCATACCTCACATCTTCAGGTGTTTTGATCTTCCTCTGATGTCTTGCTGATTTTCGCTCCAAAGGAGGCAAAGCCATCTTGTAGGTACAGTAAGGCAATAATGAAGGTAACCAGATGAAATAAGATGATGATAGTGAATAACATTAATAGAGCAGCGACAAAGCATGAAACATAGAGGATAAGGCGTTGATCAACGACCGGCAAATATATCAGGTACTCTATTCCACTACGCATTCTTGAAATGGATGGATAAATAATTGAACATACATATGTCTATATATATATATATATATATATATATATATATATATATATACTCCGTCTATATGTTAGGTTGATATTTTAGTCTTTCCCCCACCTTCGTAACACAGAACGGAAGCAGTGCTCGGATTGCCTTTATTCGGGTGAGCCATTGACCACATACGGAACTAACATGCCACACTGGTTCCAACGACGTAGTCATCACTTTAATCATGGCCGTTTCTGAAACAATCACATATTATTGCTGGAATTTCTCAACATCATTCGATGGTCACTTGTCGGATCTCATAAGACAATATTTTTTAATTTCGAATACCATACGGTAGGTTTCGTACCCTGCCGCGCGACGTCATATCTTATAGCAACGGGGTTGGCCCGCCGTTGCTGGTGATTTCATAGGTTGATTGATTGATGAGTGATGCCGCTGACGGCTACTGATGTTGACGCCTCGAGTGAATATGAGTTTTATTGTAGAGGATAACAAGACAACCTAAAAATATATGCATAAGTACAATTATAACACAACAAGAACATAATAATAATAACGACGCATAACTGTAACTACGATAATATTGTGACATGACTAAGTGCGTAGTGGTAAAATGGAACGATGTCAACTGAAGAGTGATGAGTGAGAGAGGTGAACTGATAGTCTTTGGGGCTTGACTAGACGGTGAACTTCGGGATGCAGCTACGCTTTCCCCAAGCAGACCTATACACCGAGGGTGGAAGCCAGTGGATGATTAAATATGTCGGAAAGCTTTTCGGGGTCTATGTGCACGGACTGGACCCATCCACGGTGGCGGGCCAAACAGAACCCCAAAGGTCTTGGTGCACTGCCGTCGCCACAAGCTCAGCTCACAATGTATGAGCCTCGCAAATAGACATGAACGATAATAACCAATCGAAGACATAGTCAATGGACAAGGTGCACCACAATCACTTCATACGCAGCAACGAGAGCAGAATCAGAGGTGCAGAGTCAGAACATAGGAGGAGAACTAAAGGAAAGAAAAGTGGTGAAGTAAGGCAAGGAGACACACGACCGACCAGGACGCCAGCACGACTCAATACTGATTGCCGCCCCTCTGAAACGGGAGGCGGGACCTTCGGTTAGGTCTCGTGCCGCGGCGATGTCCCTGAGAACAAGTCTCGTCCACGATCGCTCTCAACTGCTTAGAGAAGTAGCAACCGTTCCATGAAACGTTGCTGTAAATCTCAATCAGCTACTGTAATGGCGGCATCGCTCCCCATAAGAAAGCCGACGTGTCTGGTGGGAAGATAGACGTAGACAGTATGAGAGATGAAAGGGGGCGAACCAAGGTCCCGAGAGAGCATTATCATCATGAAATCATGGAATTACATTGAAAACGTTTCTACAGAAATATTTTTAGTTAAAAGAACATCTATGTCACCCACAATACGTCTATATTTCTTGTGTTTCAACACAGCAGAAATAAGTCGCCAAATGATGACGATAATATTATGGTAACGATGATCACTGTGATAACGGTTGTAGCTAGTGGTAATGGTAGGTGTATTCTCGGTAACAATAGCGTCAGTTTCCATATTTTTCAACTTGAAGAGTGCATGTGGCACAGTGGTTAGGTGCTCTGCACCGCTCACAAGGTCGACGGTTCGATCGCGCTTTCGTGGCTTATCAAGCCATATATCTTTGCGGAGTCCGTAAGTCAGACCTGAGGGTTTTATGTACACTGATGGGCATTTGAAAGCTACCATACACATGGTCTCATTGAAGTTATTCGTGAAGGTAAAAACTGGGCGAGCTGTAGGAAATCATTCGAAGAGCATAAGGACTGAAAAGAGTGAATATGGCAAATGACAAAGATTGTAGCAGCCATTGAGGTTCATAGATGAGAATGAAAAATTCAATTGTATTGCAATGTGCAAGATCATTCTTATCAAATAAGTTTCGTTTCGTAAATGTTCCTTTGGGATCCTGTCGTTTTCCTTGACTTACAGCCTCTGAATTCTTTCCAGGAACTGGTTGCCCATAACCATGGCGTACTCTCCTCCGCCTTTGTTCCCATTCACATATCTCACGGTCTCAATCAGCTGCTGTGATAGCGGTGTCTCGTTTTGTGAGAATAAAGGCGCACATGTAAACAAAAACGCAGGAAGCAGGTAATTCGCGTACATAAAAGCAGACGCGGCCCTTTAGGACTGCGCGCAAGTGATGGGTCAATGCCGCGACGTCGTTTGCCTATCAACGCTGATCTCCACATGGTTATGGTTATTCATTTTGCTATGTTGGAGTCCTTTCTCTACTCATCTTGTTAGAACAGAGGGGCGCCGTGGCCGAGTGGTTATGATGTTCGCCGCGGCGCGCGCGCTGAGCCAAGCCCCACCCCCAACAATCTCCACAATTAACAACAACGTTGTATGGAGCTCACAGCCAGGCTATCTTCGAGATTGCAAAGAGATTCTTCCAGGCAGTATTCTACGACGTTCACAAAGAGGACGAAACAACGAATTGAGTACTTGAAGTACTGGGATTTACACAAAGTAAAAAAATCACAATCAAAACTGCGCTTGTTTTTTGAAAACCTTCGCACAGCGCTGCAGCACTGAATGCGACATTATGAATCTCACGTTGCGCGTTAACGCTCGTATTTCTTGTAAGACAGAGCTCTTTTCCCGGAATAATATTAAGCATTGGATAGCGTTAATCTTGGAGAGTTTAAAAGTGTTTTTGTTTCCTAAGAAGGCTTTTTTGAGTACTTTAGTGGGATAGATAATGTTCTATTTGATAGGCGTCGCCTGTTAGAGCTCGCATTTTTATTGTTCATTTGATAATTATTTCCTCAATTCGTAGAAATTTGTAGGTTTTACGCGTTGGATTTTAAAAGGAACTTCGTTTTAGCGCTTCGTGTGCTTGGGTTTTCCATATTCGCTTGAGGATCGCCTAATAAAATCAATAAATATTCAATATGCTTGATAATCATTTCTCGAGCCACGCATGTCAGTGGTCTGTCAAGGAGGGCTGACTTATAGTGCCCGATGCACGTGTTTGGACCTTGCGATCTCGTCAGCCCGGCAGTTACCGTTTCCCGTCTTTTACTAATCTCCGTGGGTGCTCCAGTCCCCACACTAAGAGTTAACGATGACGAACGTTTTACACTCTATGTCCAGTGAAAAACTTACCAAACACAGAGTGATGTGCACTCGATTGCTTTGACTACTTATATCATGAATACACCAGCCAAAAGCAATCGAGTGTACAACACTCTGTGTTTGGTGAGTTTTTCACTGGACATAGAGTGTAAAACGTTCGTCATCGTTAACTCTTAGTGTGGGGACTGGAGCACCCACAGAGATTAGCACTCTTTGTATAGAGGAGTGAGCTCCCTAAGAGGACTGGCTGAAGATGACGGGTTCTGTCCGACGACGAGACTGTAAGGTTGAAACACGTGTATCGGGCTGTACAAGAGGCCAATAACAGACCACATGAGATGTTGGCCCAAATAATAATTATGAGATTCATTAAAATATCTTCTGCACGTTCATGTCCCTTTAGTGCGTATAACTCTAAGCTCGAAAGGTGATATTTTTCCGCTATATAAAGACGTTTTCAATAAACCAAACCTAGTTCGGGGATCGTCGTCTTAAAGCCATCGAATAAGCACTAATACCTTGCAGAAAAGATTCTCAAACGCCAGGAGAGTACAAATTGCGCACGAAAGGTAAGACGTTATCCTATTCTTGCTGCTGCAGCGCACGAGCAAAGTGTTTTCAAAAATTAATAGCAGTATCAATATCAAAATTGCTTCAGCTATCGAATAATCACTGAGATTTGAAGGAAAAAGCTAAGATGGCCTCGCCGCAAAAGAGTTGAGCATCTTCATTTCCATCATTATGAGTTTCTTTCTGCCATGTGAAATTTCACACTCCTCCATCATAACCGGATCTCTGCCCTGCTACTTACGAATGTACATGGCACTGTTTCAGGTGGTGGATAGAAAAACTGAATGCGAACCAATAGCGACCATGTATTTCCAGTGAAGCAAGTGAATGTGCAGGATGGATTCTCCTCTTTTGCAGCACCAGTTTAGCATACTTTGACTTCTACGAGTCAAATCGACTAATAGCCTGCAATCAAGCTTCTGAGAAGTGCATGGAAGGCTGTTAAGAGTGATTTTCAATAAACTGGCTCCTTTCTCTCTTTTCGCAAAGGGCCGGCAAAATACTCTCTTCTGCTTCGCCTCGCGCACTGGGTTTAGCAAGCCATTCGTTGGGTATAGGGCTAAACAGAGAAAGGATGCGGGCTTCATTTCTTCGACCCTGAAAAACACCACGATCCGCAGGCGCTGGGAAGGAGGAGCGTGGGATGGGTGCAAAATGCTAGCTTCCAACTAGGCTGCCAAAATTGCAGCGAACTAAGAAAAGATCTGCACCTACGTTGTACATGCAATTCATTTGAACCACTAGCACCCTACGTCTGCCGCTGACAGTTGAAAGGGTGCGGATCAATGCCACATATACTCATGTTGATTACCTATGCACAAACATCAGGCTGAGACGAAGACGCAGTCGAAGTGTTCCATACAGACTTTGAAAAGTTCCCCAGAGAAACCCAGAATTTATCGTCATCATCGAAGATTTTTACGTGAAAAATTGGGCCTAGAAGAGCACCTTAAAAACCGATGCTTGGTCTCATGAACTAGAATAAAGCGAACAGAGTGCGCGATTGTCTGATTCCATCGCGGCGATAAAAATCACCCATGGTAACTCACATTTCTCAGATCCTACTCTCAGTTGTAGGTGTATGGAACTTCTTAGAAAGCATAAAGATTTACACTGCATCTTGAAAAATCGACATTTTTCTTCACCGATATCGCTGCTCTAAAATTCCACACAAAATAGGGCCATCACCTCTATGGCACAGATTTTCATTTTTTTACGGAGTGGAGACGAAATATTTATGTTTGAATAAAGGTATCTCAAACCATCATAAACTAGGATTCACGGCCCACGTTGCCGAATTTCGAAAAATAACCCTTTCACAAACCGTGGAATCTACGAAGAACTATTTCTCAAATGTGCATATTTCTTGACGGACAGAGCTCTTTTTTGAACTATTGGTAATCATTCGATAGTGTAATCGTTTCTGATTCTAACATTGTGCTTATTTCCTAAAAAGACCGTTTCTCTGGAAAGCATCAGGTAAAATTAGTTGAGTTCTCATTGCGGTCAAAGTGGTGTTTTCCCAGTTCTTGTGCGGCTGGCTGAGGCAGCTACGTGAGCTGGCCAGCAGACCATTCACCAGTCTTATGATATCCGGTCAACCCACGTGGCTGCTTCACCCAGCCGTACGTTAAATGCCCAAAGACTCCTTCGACCCCAGATGGGAATTCAACGTGTTTTACCTGATTTGTTTTAGAGAAACGGCCTTTTCAGAATATAAGCACAGTGTTGATTACACTATTGCATGCTTATTAACAGTTAAAAGAAAGAGCTCTACCAGGCAAGAAATATGCCTATCTACACGTAAGAATTCTTAAAGCAACGCTAAAAAGGCTTTCTTGAAAGCCGGTGAAGTGGAGCTATGGCCTATAGTCTCAACTTTAGAATGGTTGCCAGAACTCCTATGAAACTTCTTCTCCAGCGAGTGATGATGGTTTTTCAATTGTCCCAGTGTAAACAGAATGAATCTAGAGTTGTACTAGCCCCGACAGATGACAACTCATATCTGAACATCCAGAACGATGCAGTTGAGCGATAAAGAGGCCTCAAAAAGAGAAAAGCAGCATATTTAGTCGAATTTGCAGACGATGGAAAAAGCATTCTGAAATTTCTTTACAGAAAGGCAGAGCTGTCTTCCAGCTTATCTGAAGACCTCTTTGACGATGGATGTGAGAGGGCATATCCTGGCTTTTGAGAAACATTGCCATTATGAAGTAATAAAATTCCGCTTTTTTAGTAATTCATTTTGTTGAATTTTGATCATGAGGAAACTTTATCTCTACAACAAAATAGAATTGCAATAAACAAACCCTCATAAACGTTTTTTGTGCAAAAATAACGCCCATTTACCCGCTTTTTATCAAGAGAAGCGCATGTGACGCAGTGGTTGGGAAGTCCCCTGCATTGGATACAAGGACAATAGTCATTGTGATGTCCGGTTTTCGAGGCATCGATCAGGGAGGAGGGAAGGACATACACTGTTGGGCTTTTTGAAGCCACTACACGTGGGTTCAATGAAGTTACTCGTAGAGGCGAGAGTGGACAAGGTACAGGTACAGAAAGTAATCTCGAGAGTGCAGTGGAGTAAAAGGAGTAAGTAGAGCATGTGAAATGACAAAGATTTCAGCAATCAGTAACGTTTATAGCGAAGATCTATCAAAATTTCTAGAAGGCAATCGTTGAAGTGGAATGTACTGCAACCTACAAAATCATTCTGGCAAATAACATCGTTTTTTAATAGTTTTCACCTAACCTTGCCATTTTCTTTGAGTTACAGCCTCTGGTTTCCCAATGAACTGGTTGTCCATTTCCAGGGCGTACTCTTTCCTGCCTTACCCCATACTCTCAATTTTCTCGCAGTCTTACACAGCTACTGTAACGACAACGTCTCGCCTCCTGGGGAAATCAGGCGCTCGTGGTGAGGCGGAGGCACACTGCATGACATCCTTCCATCGACACGTAGATGTCGCTTCCTGCAAGTGCTGTGCAAGAGACGCCTTGACGCCTCCTGCCTATCAACACTGATCCTTTAAGGGCTTGAACACCTGAATACTTAATGCTAGTCCTCATTACCACTTTGGCTTGCTTTTTCACTGCCGAAATGCAGCATCTTAGCCAGCGGAAGGCCAACAGGGCTGTAATATTGTTTGAAAAGAGGGACTTTTATGATACTGGCAGCTACCGCTCAATCATCTTGCTATTCGCTGTCCATAAATTCTTTACTCATGTTATCTTGGCCACGACTGGCGCAGCACTATAATGAAGGCAGCCATACGGACAAACAGAGGTTTGGCAAGGATTTAGATCTGATTAGATACGACAGCAAGATTTATTGAACCTCTGCGAGAGCACAAGAATTTCCTCTATCTCACTTATATCGATTTGAAGAAGATCTTTGATTTATTTGGAACAGAATCAGTCATAGGGAGCTGTAAGCAACCAGTGAATTTCTAATTAGTACATTCTATTTTAATATTTATATACAGTGTCGTGCTAACCATCAGCTAGGAAAACGACATTTGGCAATCAATCTGTCTGAAAAGAACTCCACGGTGATTCTGCTATCTTATTTAGAATGTAACTTGAATACGGCGTCGATTCCCTGTAATAGAAAGCGAGTAGCCAAAAGCGCAGTGCTATTGATGAGGCCGAACTGTTAGAACACGTGCTTAGCACTGTACAGGAACCACAACAGACCTTATAAAAAGCTTGAATTATGGTATAAGAATGTATAACAAAATTTTTATTGTCCTATAAAATCTTTTGCATTATTGTCAAGGATCTTAGTATGTTAGAAAATGCTCTAGCAACTTTCGCTAGACACTTAGTCGTGGCCGCAGCATCATCATTCGGAATTTAGGGGGAATGGGATTATATAAAGGGATGTTCAAATGAACACCTCATCCAAAGGCTGACCACGACAGCACTGCACGCATGACCACCTGCGAAGGTCTCCTGCGTGTTCGAGCAGGAACACCATTCTAAAGTCCGATCAGTACTCAAATGAGTTTTGGTCTACTACGAAAACAACACGAGCATGACTACTGGCTGCCTCGCTGCCATGAAAAGCCAGCTGAAGCAAGGCTCGTGCTAATGCTCGGGAGATTTTGTTTCCGGTTTTCTAGGGTTGGCAGGAAATTCACTGCTCTGAGAGCTGCCCAATGGCAACCAAGCAATCGGTGCTGATGTCTACAGGAGCGGCAACTTAGGAATTTGGTCGCAGTAGTTTGAAAAAAGGGTTCGAAGCTACTTGATGCCATCTTTCTCCAAAATAACGCTCGACGGCACACATTGCAGACTCAGTTGGCCAAATTTTGCGCAGCTGAGCTAGGCCGCGATGCTGCATCCATAACTCTGACATTGCTCCATCGGATTATCGCCTCTTGCGCTCCCTGAAATAGCATCTGTGAGCAAACACAAGTCAAAGACCACAACAAGCTCAAAAGTGATTTCACCCACTTATTTAGGCAGCCTCATGCTTTCTTAAAGGAAGGCATTTAATCTTTGTCTAACAAATGGTTTCATATCATTGGTCGTAATAGTGACTGAATTTTTTCTCTACTAAGTTCATTGAAAGACAACTGGATTAACAACAGTGTTGAACTAGGTGAGTAATAATGGAACAACCGAATACTGTCGGCGTAAAACAGAAATAAGACAAGGCTATATCGCCATACAATTTCACTCACAGTCACTCGCTGGAACGCCGTGCGTGCACTAGAATGCGACAACATGGGAAGAAAAATTAATATTTGACTATTACACCATTTTCGCTGTGCATATGGCACTGTTTGACCTTTCAAGGAGCAGACAATACGTTTACTATCGTGCGGCGTGACGTCAAACCTCATTCAGCTACGGTAAAACCGGAATCTCGTCTTGTGGGAAAGCAGGTGCAGGCAGGCAGACATGTATGCTGTGTATGCGTGCATATCTGAGAGCTTTTTAGACGATTTATGGGAGGAGACGAAGTCTAGGTTTTAAAGGAATGTTATCATCTTGAAATAAGGCTTCTGCAGGAAAAAATTAGTATGAGAAAATTTATATATTCTATATTCAATCTATACCACTTATGTTTGTACGAGAAAACCGCATCGCTATCATCGCTATGAAAGGAAGCATATTTCCAGCTCGTTCCCAACATTTGTTTCTTTTCTTTGTTCTAGTTGATGCTCTTCTAGTTATTCGATAGCTTGAGAAATGCCAGTTTTCATACGAAGCTTGACTTCTGGCTCGACTTTTGATTACTCTTTGCTGATGGAAAAAACGCAATGTTTTGGTTCCGAATTGCATTGATTTGATAATGTAGTGAGTTTTATAGTATTCTATAGAGCTAGATTCTGTTTATGAAGGAAATTCATCACTGCCATTGTCATTTTCATGCCTTTTTACCGAACAGCGCTTTTCCATTGCACTATTAATGATCATTCGATAGTTTGAGAATGGGCGATCTCAATACTCGAATCACTTGAGCAAACCTCGAAGCGGTTCCTGGGACTTCCCCAAACAAAGCTTTTGTGCTAGTTAAATGGAGCTTTGATGTGTGTATGATGTGCGTTGAAAATGCGGCCAAAAACAAACGCTGTTGCCGTAAAATCGTGAATTATCAGGCTGCAGGTCTCACAAGTGCATTATTGAGAATCCCTGGTCACATTTTACAGATACTAGTCAGCATGAATTTTCTCTGAAGTTTCAAATATCAAGTTCCAAATGCAAATCACTCTCCATGTAAAGAAAACTCTTTGTACGGTACAACCATATCTTCAGGCGTAGTAACTGCTGCCAAATTTCTTTCAATACTTAATTTCACAAATCAGAAAATGTGATCATTTTGTGAATATCGTAGAATCCAAGTAAGCCAGTAAGATATCCTCATATGATAGGAGCTGCTCTAATATTTTCATGATGCACGTGCTGATTACTAAGCAGCGTGAGAGCAGCCAGAATGAGTGGGCAACTACGAGAAGGGGTTGTCCGATGAGGTGATGAGGGTCAGGCCGATCTGTTGGCCGGCTGTCTGTGTGTGCTGCGTGTGACCTCAACTGATGACAGCCCATATGCAGATGCATATTCAAGTCGTACAAGTCGTGTGTGAGTTCGATTTTTTTCTCCCAATAGAAAATGTCCGTTTTCAAAATTCCTCCTGTCTGCATTGCAATAAACAACACAAAACGCCTATACTGGTTTTTGGTTAACTGATGAGAGGTTCTTGATGACTAGAGTAATTCATGTGTTGAGAACTACACAGAAGATAGTTTGTTCGATCGTGCATACTAATACTTTCACACAGGACGTCTTTGCTTCTGAATATGTTTAGAGATAAAATTATGCAGAGACGAAAACAAAAGAATATCTTTTGAAATTTGCTATGCAGACTTAGGATCTGTTAGAACGAAAGCTAATCTTGAAACGCCATCGTGTATTTCCGCCCGAGATACTGTCTTTCGATTGCTTTCATATTAGGCATTCACGCTTTGAAGCCAAAAGATTGAGCTGAGTAAGTCTCGTAATCTCTCACGTATAATATATTGTAATCAGTTCATGCCTAAATTAATGTGCTACTGATACATTAATTTACAAGTTATTTTGTGACCACGTGAGTAAAAAAAAAACGGAATTAGGTAAGTAGCACAATTTCATGCACCTACCTGCCTGCTCATGTTGTAGGCATGCGTGATCAATTTATTCATGTTTCTTTTCAAAAAAAAAAAAATCTTCGAGTGTTTAGGTGCTCTTCGTATTCTTGAAAGCAGTTTTGTACGGAACACACGAAAAATTAGTGTACTAGCTTTTATTCCTCAGTATTGCTTCATCTTTTCAACTTGCCGAGTGGAGAGAAAGTTCACGTGTGGTGATCTGCCTTGTACCAGCTTACAAGTTGTGCCTACTATTATGACATTTCGTCCTTGGCCACGAATAAATCACAACGCTCTATTTCCGGGTGGCGCGTTGTGCTCGAAACGCACGTTTATGTGGTCAATTTGATCAATTATTGATGAATCATTAAAAAGATTCAGGGTATTCACAGTTTCTACGGTTACGTAACAATATTATGTTGTAAAATCCTCGTCGAAATAAGTTCTGGCGTGAACTAATGACATACGACTCGTTGTCCTGCCTTTCATGTATTTTGCCAAGGGAAAGCAAATATTTATTTACTTTTGGAGAGTGCTAACTGTTAGTAATTTGAATCATTCCAATTTTGTTGGCGAGCGCATCATGCAATGATGTTATGCGTCCAGCAGCAATTGACCCATGGTCCCAGTAGCAGCAACGCTTCAAACAACCAAAATTGATCGCTGAGCCTAATAATTTAGAGGTTTGTGATCTAGATATCTAAAATCTGTCTGAAAGATACTAACAAAAGAATAGGCAGATTTGTTAGTTGACACAGAAATGGCCAACTTTCGGCAGTCGTCTGAGACGACTTCAAGAACTAGGTGGCTGGCAATGGGGAAGTCCGGTATGAAACCATTGAAAATGGATTAGACAGAAACCAAGTAAATTTGCTTGATTCATGAGTGATTAGCTGCATGATAAATGGTAAAACCATAGCACGTCTTTCATTTGACTTATCAGAAAAGTGAAGTAAATATTTGCTGTGATGGCTTTATAATAATGAAGGCTTGCCTTACAAAAATCTCAACAAGATAAAAGACAATTTGGACATTGTACCAATCCTCTTTGTTGTAGTGTGATTTTATTTGCTGAAGTTATGTCTGTTCAGAGCAATGAAAATAGCAAGAGCAGATATTAGAACTGAAAATGCACTACTTGCGATGGGTCAAAATTTACGGAATCCACCACACTCTTATTGTATATTGATATGAATGAAGTGCCGTTAAAAATGTAAGAATAAGAGAGAATGACTGCATAACAATATTTATTTCTTCTGGTGTATATTTGATTTATTTAGCACTCGACAGAAGCCAGAGCTATCAGAGCTGAGTTACGGAATAGTTCTTCACAGCACTTACCAAGATCGAGAAGTAATCCTCTTAGTCATAAACAATTGAAGGGATGCAAAGAGCTGCTCATTCCAAAGGACGTTAGTAGCATTCCGCCTTCTAAGCACACGTCAACCAAGTCCCGTGTTACGCAATGGATCTCCATCCCAAAAGGTGTACCAGTCCATGCCGGAACATGGGATGGCGAAGAGCCACACTATGACCTTCAAAGGCGACCGCAGCAATTTGCAGCAGCAACGTTTGGAGCAACGTATCCGTTGAATCCGTGAACTCAACATCACCTCGTCAACATCGGCTCTCGGCGGCGGTTTCGGAGAGAATATTGTGAACGCAGTCTTCGCGCAGAACAAAGCTGCCTGCTTAAATCCGAGCTTGCCGATTCAAGTCGCCCAGGTAAGCGCCAGTCAAAATACTATTTGCTTAGACAATAGTTAGCGTGCGTGTTTTATCTAGTTTAAACTTTAATTCAAAAATTCTCAATGCTTCAAAAAGTCTATCTGACAACGTAGTCACTTCCTGAAGCAGTTTACATGTTTGTCTGATGACGAATTAGATATCTCAGTGGAAACCACTATAGACCTCGGTAAACAATTCCCTTTCAGTGTGTAGAAATTAACGCTTGCTCCATGATGCGCCACTAGTGGAAGTGAAAAAAATTGTCTGAAAAGCCTTCTTTCTATACTCCTTTGTTCGTTCTTGTTTCTATACTGTCGCCACGTTTTTTAGACATAATAGCACATAGAGAGTACACAGGAAATTCGACTAAGCGTAATACAAGTTTGACTTATATTGATTATTTACGAATGCGATTGAATATAGTAGAAATCTATTTCTTAAGTAATCGGGAAAGAGATGTGATGATTTGAAGCCTCATAAGGTCATATTTGAGCTGCATTCCAACATTATGTGCTGCAGGATTGTCAGAAGATGTTTGACAGCTCCTATTCATGCACATAACCTTCCATGGAGTATGATGAAGTGGAATGTATTTCATAAGTGTTAGTGATAGTGGTGGTAGTAACAATAGATGCTAGTGTCACGTATTTATCGAATGATTGTGAAGTGATTCTTGCAGGTCCCAGTAAATTCTTCAGTGATCCACTGACACCAATCGTTGTTGCGCAGTGATTACTAACTCATTCAAAGCACTTGAAGAACATCCTTGCTTCTTCCAAAGTTTTGTGAAAAACTGTCACCATCAGGACAACGTCTTCTTTTCTGTGTGTTTGGGTCGTGTGAGATTGAAAATGCAAATGCTTACGTCGTTAGGATCTGTCACGTTTGAAGCCACTTCACCTGATACTCTGGTCTATATGGCAACTCTTTATTCTGAGTTCACGACCGCCTCATGTCTGGAACATTCCGAGGTTAACGCTATATTGAGCGTTAATGAGTTCTCAGAAGCTAGTCCGATTTTTAATAGAAACTGTTCATTCGAGATCCATCTGCAAATATTTTTTTCTCTTGCCCTATGCTTTTCTTGCTCAATGCATCGCCATGTAGGAAGTAAACCACCAACATAACGAGAGCAGTATAGTTGCCGTCAACTACCTCATTATGCTGAACACCTGTAATTTTAGCATGACACTTTTAAAAGTGGGTATAAATGATATTGAAAAAATTCCATCGTTTTATCGGAGCTCCTTCATACGCCGATGGCAACGTTCTTGCAGTGTGTCAGATTTTTGCTTACAGAATTTTTGTTCATCTTATGGAACATATCTATGTAGTGCACCAAATAAGTGTTTACGTTCAATGCTTCCTTAAATGCTTCTTGCTTATCTGTGTTTCGATAAGGGTCATACGTAATAATATTATGTATTATCGTTTGAATTCTACAGCGTCTTTGTCTTTTGCATCGTGACGTCGTACTAATTCTTTTTGAGTCCTACTTGTTCTCATGACTGTCTTTTCATTAATCTCTATAGGAGCAGTTGATATGGCGTTAGCAAAGGACTTAAGTTTTAAAATGCTCATATCTTCTCCGGTCTTCTTGCAAGTGAGTGTTGCGCGGGTTCTTTGCTGTTGTGAAAGTATGCTATTTTGTTGAGTAAGCTTCTGACAAAATTGCCTCCGTATAAGATAGTGTCAAGGGACAAGAACTTGATTATTCGAGGAATCGCAGTATAAGCGATTTACCTTTCTTATCTCTCTTTCGCTGTTGTGACTGCGTCTTCCCGTTCCACATTTAAGGAGTTTTCTCAGCTTGTTCGCAAAAGTTTAATAAGTCGTCATTGATGACACTGCTTATGACAATCCATTTCAAGATGGCAAAAAAGTTGACCAAATTCTCATTTGGCCTTGGAACAGCATCTTTTTTAATTTGTGATTCCTCTCTTTGTCAAAGCATGTCACATCTTGAAGTGTCAATTTCACTATGATAATATTCCTTAAGTGACTCATATTGTGAAATATGCAATTACAAGTTTCTATGAATAGTTTTGGATCTCCCACGACCTTCTAGCTATTAAACACGGCATATACTGAATTTTTAATTTTTTTCCATGAAAAGCAGATGCGAGGTTGCCAACAAGAGTATTTATTGAACTTATAATACAGCACAGTAACAGTACAGTGGCCAACGTTTGCCGGTTTCGTTGTCTTCCGAGTTTCAAAAGGTCAAACTGATTCACAGTCCACTCTGTAATACTTTACAACCTCAGGAGAAAGACATAAAGAAAAACTGTTGAACTACATACTAGATCCTTTTATTTGAAACACTTATCCATTACTTGGTTTTAAGTCTCCCATTATTCATTGAGGACAAACCGCTCAGAGTCTTACATCGAGTGAGCATGTGCCTGGCTCAGGACAGAGAAATTAGTCTGAGGTATGGCTTCGGATCTCACGTTTGACTTCTCCATGTTACTACTCCACTCATTCTATTCCACCTCATTATCCTCTATGTAAAGTTCTTCAAATACTCAACTGTCATAAATCTCGTTGCGGAAATTAGAAGTTGTGGCACTGAATTGTTGTTTATGCCATCGCAAATTTCCGAATCAGCATCTATCAATCTGCCTTCTCATCGGTTCGTCAGTCGTATTTGTTGACGACTCACAAACAGACTTGCGCGCTTTCCTCGACAGTCTACAAAAAACGTGCTCAGTTGACCATAATATCAATGAATTTCAAATCTGTAAGGGTGCACACTACTGTGACGATGACTCTTTGGAGCATCAAGTATAAATAAAGATTCACTCTTCTGTTTACAGTAAGTGCAATGCAAGAAAAATTCAAGCCATCAGGTGCTTTATGGGTGGTGGATAGTAGAATACTTATTGTTTCAAAGTTTTTCTTCCAACCTGGATCACTTCTGTCAGGTGTGATGTTCACCTCTGTCAGATATGATTAGTGGCAACTGCATGAATTAGGAATGAATAGAGAAAATTGATAACTCTCTTTCACCTTGAGTCATAAATTTGTTCGCCTAAATTTTTGAGAAAGCAATAAAAAGCGTTAGGTGCAAACTTTGATAACCTCTCATTCCTTACATTAACTGTAACTATTGTCGTCGTGTCATGCTTTCACTACATGACATGATTTTTCTTTTTGTTGTTTATTATTTTTTTTATCAGAAAATGTCACGCTCTGGCTTGGACCGCTCAGTCAAACGGAAAATTTCCTAGCCGGCATGTTTCCATCACAAAATGGTTTCTATGTTCAACCACAGCCGATAGACGTGTCAGTCTTTGCCCTAGACGAACTACCAGCTGGTTTCTTTGTTGACAGTACCTAAATTGCCTGATAACTATTTTTGCGCCGTGCATGTGATCTATTAAGGGCTCTTGCAAGGTGAAAAATATGCGTCTTGGCTTTGCAGCCTCATTGGTTACACGGTGTCTTGGGTCTTGAACTAATTCCTCTGGAGGAGATCCCCTAAAATAGAGGGATCGCAGACGTAATATTTATACGCCGTTAAGTTATGAAAATCACCTAAAAGGTAGCGTTGCACACTCGATTGCTCTTGGCTGGTAATCGCGAGATATCATGCCGTTTGATGACTCTTTTATCACTTAACGGCGCATGTAGATATTACTTTTGTGGTTCCTCTATGTATGGGGATTCTCGCCCCAGAGAGATTGGCTCAAGACGAAAGGCATCGTGCAACTGACGAGGCTGCAGGGACCATACACGCGTATTGCTCTGTAAAAGTGCCCAGCGCATAACAGAGCACATACATGGCCAAAAATAATTATCAGGCATATTGGACTTTGAGCGTGGTCTCTACGAAACTCTCGAAACGAATGGTAGGATGCCAAAATATTCAATCAGATCCTGGTTTCTAATAATTTGTACCAAATATCACGTCATTTTAGCTGAATAACTCATTAGGGCTATGGATAAATATGTCATTTTCTTGCCGTCCTACCCGGCATCTATCGAGTTACGCGTAACGAGTACTGGGAGGTGCTCTGCAATACATACTAGACAAAAACTGCTTCAGATTCACGTTTCCTTGAATCGTCCTTTCTCAAACCTTTGTTTTTTATTTTAGTCAAATTGCAGCAATGAGATTTTTTCTAGCTAATGAAAGCCAAAGCTGGAATAAGTGTTAACGTTTCGCTCGAAAATAGTAGAATCGGGAAAGGAGATGGTGAAGGTTACCGATACATTGCGGGTGAAGAGAGAAATTGAGAGTTGGAATAATCTTCTAGTTTTTTCACTGTTCATGTGCAATCTAGTCCTTTTATGTGCTATTGCATATATAGCATACTACCTATGTCATGGATCTTCAATATGGTAATACATATGAGCTTTTCAGTGACTCTGTGGGATATGAATGAAGCGACGAAAAGCGATTATGGTAGTCGAAAATAGGTGGGATTAGTGGTGATGGTGGGTTCATAAAAACGTGACACTGTGGAATCTGTGACTTAGCACTCTATAGATTATCTTTCTTTTAGAGCATTTCAACATTTTAATGATTTTTTCACGAAAAATCACCTTTTTCCCAACCCAAGTTTTCTTCCACTGCTGATTTGCTGATCAAGAGCGATTTTACTTCTCTAGATTTTTGTGTATGCATCCGCCAGATCGTTACCAAGTGACTGGTTGACTAATCATGAGATTTATTGTTGTTGTAGAAAAAGCTATCTCTATGGAGATTAGTTGTCACAAGACAATCACTTCTTTCGCTCCTGATAAAGTTGGCCATGGCCTGTCGTCATGAGCCATGAAACTTCTACCTGACTATCTTACCTTTCCCGTGGATGTTAACTTCGACCAACATTCACTATTAATAAGGAGAGATGATAACAGCACGTGACCCGAGACTCTATCCGTACACGATGACTACAGTGGATAATGGAGGAAAGAGAACAGCAAATAAAAAAGAAGGGCTAGAACCCTCATTTTATACAAATACGCATTATCTGAACACGGCTTGTGAGAGCTCTCTTATGCCCCTTTCGAGTAAAGAAATACAATAATCATTGGAAAGAATAGACACTCAAAACGTGGGAAGTAGTGCATTGCCTTACAAAATAGTGTTCATCTAAAATGATTGTAAATTTTGCTATGTAGTGCAGCGCAATATAATAGCAACTGATCTTTTTGTATTCCATAATTTTCACAATCCTCACTGAAATTCGAGTTCTAACTAATGGAACCGGCCTTATTCACGAGAATACAGCATTCCCACATAAGAATTACACTATTACGGTGAAGATTTATGAATAATTTCAGTTCATAAACTATATGACAAAATCAAATCGTTTTCAATGGATCCTTCATATGCACGATGGCGTTGTGCAATTGAGTAATGGTACAGCAACTTATACTCAGAAGTAAACAGTACTTTAACGTTCCTGAATGCTTCTGATGAATTCGTGCCCAGGATAATGCAGCTGCTTTAGCACTGTATCAAACATATTCGTACCAAGTGGCACATCTCAGACTCAAGTCAATCCCTGTTTCAAATAGTTTCACCATACGTGAATTCGAAGACGACAAATAAACCACAGCATGAGTTTTCATTATGATTTTTGATCAATTTCAGTGTGCCATTAGCAACTTGAACTCAGTGGGTTCCAGGAAATTGATTTCAGATCCTTCTAGAGTTTGCACTTGATTTAATTGGTTGCAAGTATTGAGTTATTGGGTTGGAAAGAAAGTTCTAAGTCACTTAGAAACTGAAAATTTATGCATGATATACAAACCAAAACAAAGTTAACTATTCCTCAAAATGGAGGCCGTCGTTTTCTACGACTTTCGGCCATTGGCACACCAAGGTTCGAATCTACTTGGAGTACTATTCCTTCGAATTCGAATCAAGGAACAATTGACATGCTTCCTTAACTTCATCGGACGGTTCAAATCGAACTTTGACTGTATTGTTGGACATCTCAGAGGCTTGCAACAAAGTGGAAATAAAGGCGAATAAATATCTAAACCTTTGATGCGAAAATCCCACATAAGAATCTAAAAGTTCTAAAGATAGACGTGGAAGTTATCTCATGCTATTAAAGTGCCCCAGAACTTTCTTTATAGCAGTAAAATTGTTACAGTCACAAACAGCACTCCAAGCGTCTCAAGTCATTGGTTACCACATCCTATCCAGGCTCATGAACTTTTCAAGGATCTTTGATCTCTATCACACGAAAACTGACGTGCAGTAAGTTCAATGTACTTGGTAGTAAATGATAGCCGTCTCCGTCATGATCATATTTGAATTTTGAATTCAAATAATCACCTCTATTTCTACGAGTGAAATGTGCCAAGGCCTGCAATCAAGCAGCTGGGAAGTACATGAGATAGTTTAGAATCGGCTCCAACAAATAAGCTCCTCCTGCTCCTCTGAGGGAAGGTTTGCAAGCTACCCGTGAGTACCATGTTCTCACTTTTAATGCTTAGCAACCTATTTTTTGTATCAAAGCGTCGGGTGGGACGAGTACGGAGAGGCTGCTAAAATCTTGGAACCAAACTAGGCTGCCAAACTAAGTGTTGGTGATGCCAAAAGTGGAAAGGATTGAAGTGACGATCTGTACTTAACGCAAGTGCACATGAATACGAATCCTTTGTAGAAGCTCTATCAATGCAGACAAGAAGGATTAGGTGGGTCATCATCAGCGTGGTTGAAACAAAAAGACGCCACCTATTTTATGACACTTGCGGTACCGGAGCGGAACTGTTCTCCGAGCATTTAATTGTAGAGGTGGTGGTGATGGCATTTTCGTCACGACGAGTTAGACCATAAGCATCAATTTAACTGAGCAGCTAACAGCCCGGATCGGGCGACTGCTGTTTAGAAGATGTTGATAAATGCCGGCTTCGACCATATTCGTTGTTCACGCTCTAACATCAAACTATGGCGAACACGAAGTTGATCCGTTCTAAATAGACTCAAAAAAGCTTCTAGAAAGAGCTAGCATATTCCAGGTCATCATTTGGAACTGTAGCGCAAAAGTGAAACTAGAAAACACTTTAAGATAATCATACTGAAACACACGGACTACAATGGAACGGGCAGAGTGAAAGGCTAACTAAGTTCATCATGGCCAAAACAATTCAAGGCAACTCACATTTCCAGAAACCTCACTCTTAGCGGTGGACGTAGTAGTCTGTCAATGGAGAGTAACATAACAAAACAGACTGCATTTTAGTAAGTCGGACCTTCTGCCTAGCCGATATCGCGGTTGTTCCTAAATGCTACGCGGTGTCAGACCATCGCCTCATTCTCAAACGTTCATTTTTCCACAGAAATGAAGAGAAAGCCGCTAAATCTTGATATTGAAGTCCCAGAACCAGCAGAAACTGGATGTATTCAGAGCATTAGCCGGATGTTGTGAGATACCGTCGTTGACATTACCGACGAAGAATACTCTCGGCATACTCAACATCTTTGAACTCACGTTATGAAAGCCACGAGTCCTAAAGTCACTAAGAGACGCCTATCATCATAAACAATCGAGCTGATATGTCAGCGTAGAACTGTACCAGCTACAGGCAACCGAAGGCTCATGTTTGAAATTGCAGGACGCTGCAGAACGCGATGAAAAAAGATTTCAAAGAGAGAAGAGCAGCAGCTTCAGCCGAAGCTGCATAAACTGAGAATAACATTCTCGAAGTTCACCAAATCTTTGCCAATTACAACACCAAGGTGACTGCACACCGACGCTCTCACGCGGCATATACAGTTGGAGAGAATCACCTACGACTACTACATGGATCACTTCAACGCAATTACTGGTGCTCTCTCCAGTCACCCGACGATCAAAGGGACGACGAGTGGTAGACGGCTTTTATTCGTAAATCTGAAGCATTATAACATAGACAGCTTCAATAGTTTGTATGGAAGAAAGAGTGGCAGAAAAGCGATGGCCTTGATAGTGTGGTGGTAGCACTTGCCCTGCTGTGAATGAAAAAAAGCCCAACTCTTACCTGGGGAAGAATGTTTTACGTACTGCTCACTACTTTGAGACGCATAATTAGAGCAATACAGCGTACTTTTTATAAGAAATATGGATGCTTAGAACGAAGTTTCTAACTCCTCTAACAATCTGAATAAAATGTTGTGGATCAAACCATTTTCTTCCGTTATATTTTTTATAGTGTAAAACTGGACAAATCCCATACTGTATTTAGTAGAAAGCTTATAGCAGTTCAAGATGCATTCATCTTGAGATATTTCGTTATAAGCTGCACCGTACAGCCTTTGAGAAAATTATCGCAAGTAGACAACTTCAAATCGGCACTGGAGTGGGAGTGCTGTTCAACTTATATCATTTCATTCACGTTAATGATTATGGAAAAATGCTTAGCTTACAGAACGAAGTTAGTCAATACATGGCACATATCTGTTACGCGGCGACATATTTTTAAGTTGACCTTAATCGTTGAAGAAGAAATTTTTTAGGAGTGTTAGTAATTAGTCAAAAGCTTAGATCAGTGGCTACAACTTTATATCGCCAATTTTTCAAAAGCATCCTTTCATAACGCTGCTGCATCCAGAATAAAATTTTGTTTTTCGCTCGCACATCACGTTTATTTTTAACATGAGTAGAAATCGCTGGAAGCACGGAAAGCATATCAGCGTGTAGAGAATTTTCGTAGTATTAGACTGATGCGTTTTCATCTAAGTTTCTGTCGAACAGGTTAAAAAAAATGCATAATAAAATAACAATAGTTGCCCCCATTGTAACGCATACATAATGTGGTAGATCACTATCTAGTTACGTAGTCGATCAGTTAAGTACCTTACTAACATGCCGCCGCTGTAACCTCCTTCACATTCTACTCAGTTATGAACTTTTCCGGCGATTTTGTTTACCGGCCAACTCACGGAGCAGAGGAGGGGGGGGGAGGGGCGATCAATCGCGTTTTCAATTGGAAATTTCTTTACCGCCTTGAATTAAAGCTTAGATAGAGACATAAAATTTGATACTACGGAACATTCTCTAAACGCTGATATGCTTTTAATTTTTTAGTGATTTGGACTCATGTTGAAAATGAAAGCGAAAGGAGAGTGAAAAACAGGATATTCTTTTGGATGCTACTGCGTTATAAAAGGATGTTTTCAAGAAGCGGAGATGTGCAGCTGTAGCCAGATATTTAGGCTTTCGAATTTTGCTAACACTTTCATGAAACGTTCTTCTTCAGAAAATGAGATCGGCTTAAAATTTGTCGCCGTCTAACATTCGAGTACTCAGCACATTCACATGAAAGAATACTATTTGAGGTTGTAGACAACTCGTGTTTTTATTGCGCTACATGCAAAAGACAGATACTCCTCATTGACGTTACGTGTTTAAGAACTCCTTCGACAGTACCATAAAATGAACGAGTGTTCTGATATGTTTGAAAACTCAGGAATGTATTGCAAAGAGTGTAAACTAAACACTTCGGAATCATTGTGCGAGAATCTGGAGACAATATTTTGTTTACTCAGAGATATTGTAAGTCGAGGTGATATGCAAAAGAGTGGTTTTGTTTGCGTATTATGCCTCGACTCAGCTGTGGAAAGCTTTTAAATTTCAAGGTCTACCTAGTGAGAAAGTGAGCACGTAATAATGGTTGAGTTTTTCCATTTGTGACAACCTTAAGACTTATATACCTAATAGAATTGAGTGGTGAGCAAAAATACGGCCCCGGGGAGGAATCGAACCCGCGATTTATTTTTCCGAAGACGCGTGCTATACCACAACACCGCAGTGAACATTTGCCGAACCACTCATTCCTCAACATCTCTATGTTAGCAATCAGCTACCAACCTTTGACAGGCTTAGTCGGGTATGCAAATTAACTTTATATACCTAGTTGAGCTGACGGTCACTGTTAGATATAATATTCTGAAATCATAGCATTTTTACTGTTTTCTTGGCAGTTTTATGATGTTACTTATATATATGAGAGAATTGAGTGGTGAGCAAAAACCAAATATGTTAAAGGTTGGTGGCTGATAGTGAACATAGAGATACTGAAGAATGAGTGATCGCGCAAACGTGCCTCGGTGGTGTAGTGGTAGAGCACACGTCCACGGATAGGATGAAACGGGGTTTCAATTCTCGACTAAGCATTGTTTTTGCTTACCACTCAGATCTCTTAGGTATGTAGGTAGCGAAAGTGCTAGAATTTTGGGATATCAAATCTTAAGACTACTGAATGGGACATGGCAGAGAAAGCAAAAGCAGAGAACCACTAAGAATTGCCGTGGTCGCCAACTGATTATGATTGACTCTGAACAGTTGTGCCTGGACGTAGAACACAATCTTCGATGATAGATTTATGCAGCGAAGTATGATGTCAACGAACCAGAAGAGAGGAACGAAAGATGGCAGTTTAGAGACGTTGGGAGGACTTTTGATAGTACTTTATGGACTCGACTACGGGGTTTTTGGTAGAGCTTATATACGGAGATGAAGACGAGGACTTTTGTCTGATGGAATGCTGTTTCTCTGCAAGATTCAAATTTCCAAGCCATGAGGGATCCAGATAAGTTTTCAGTGAAAATATTGGTTGAAGATATTGTCTACTTGAACACTATCTTGTTATATTCAGTCTGTTTCCCATGAGATCAATACTCAGATTTGGTGGGAATGAGAACAACCTACTAAGATTAGTCAGTTTAGGAATGTCTTAATCTATACAGTCAGAGAAGTTATAATTACAGAAATATCATATTCTGTACAATTATAGAAAACTATATAGGCTGACCATTGCTTTCTGATGAATTTTTCTCAGAGCTGTTCTCAACGTTCGTTCAATGTCTGCTTCCCACTTGATATAGGTGAAGATCCTTCGGAGATCGATCAAACAATATCCATCTTTTACAATAAGAAGTTTTGAAATAGTCCTATCTTCTTTTTTTGGATTGCCAGCATTTTTATTCATTTTTCATCATTAGAAAAGTCGTAGCATAAAAAATGTTCAAAGAAAATGGCAATATAAACATTCAAACAATATTTCAGAGAACATCCTACGTCATCTCAGTTAATCATATTTGAGGAATTCCTTGAAATTAAGCGTGATACATAGTTCTCTATTATTATTGCACGTTTACTGTCCATACTTCTTCAACCTATTCACTGTCTCCATCCTAGTATTTTTGAATCGATAATAGTGAGTATCCTGAAAGCAGGAAAGTGTTGATTAGCATTCTTTACGGCATATTCCGTCGAACTCTGATCGTTTATTGTTATTGAAAACAACCAGCTGCTAATGGTTCCTGATGTGCGAATTAGAGAGGCAAAACCTGTGCCCATAGACAGGATCTCATATTCATCTATATGTTTGATGGACAGATGTATGGCTAATCTAACATAAAGTGTTCTGTGATGACAACTTGCTACAGCGAATTTCACTCATTAGAACATAATACATTTCTCTGTTATTAGTTATAGACAGAGCGATACGTCAAACTGGACCTGGTAGCGATCGTTCTTTTTGACTGAATGGAAATGTCGAACTTCGTTTCAGATTTGTGTCTGATTGAGAACTCTCTTGACTTTCGAAACCCAACGCCATTTTCAACAAAGAGAGCACCATCCAACTAATGTGTCAATAACTTTAGTTAATTACTTTTTGAGACTCATGAAGGACGAAAGCTCTACTTCGCAGTTATAAAATCATATCTAAAAGTGCAACCTAGGCAAGTACCGTGTAGGTGCAAAACTAATAGCGATTTCGGATTTCAGGTCTTACGATGACATGCTTTTTCAGCATATTGCTATAACAGACGTTAACCTTCGGCAATGCACAAATCGCAGATGCTTTTGCATGCATAATACATGGATCTTGTAAGCTATTCAATCACAAGAATGCTGAAATACGTGAGAAATTATGGAACCTGGTGGATGTAATGCATTCAATTCACGATTACTGTTTCCTGGGTGCGTTCGTTTGCACTGTACCATCAAAGCCATCGCTTTGTTTTCCGCCAAAAAAGTGATTACCCTTGAAAGAAAGTCAGTGTTTGCAGGTGATACTAGATCAACATATTTTCGCAGTTTGTCTAAGCAGACTTTTTGCACTATATAGCCTTTCACTCAAGAAGTAGATTCTTTTACATTCAAAAGTTAGAGATGCCTGGGCTGCTACAATTACTTCAGTGCTTTTCTTTAGCAACATCGCAACAACATTTGAAGAATATTTCAGTATGCGCAGCTACTTGAATGGTTCGCAGGCTTTCAGCCTCTTTACTCACTCTTGCCCACGGAAAATCGACCAAGTCCGTTCACTGGGTCTCGCTTCGAGATCATAAATGTCAAGTCAATTATAAAAACCTTTCACATCAAATGAGGTGGTTTCTGTAAATAATAGATACGCCTGCAAAAAAATATAGGAGTAGAATGTTGACTTCCAATAATATTGAGCATCCCGATTTCAAGCTCTACAACATATATTAATCTATTAAAGTCACAATCAGTTCATGAGCAGAAATCAAAGGTAGCTTTATTATGTGAAGGAAACGGTGGCCTCGGATCTATTACCTAACGGTCCAGCATTTCAAATACCAAGCGTGGTCACTCTTCATGAACTCTCTCCGAATGGAGTGTATAACATCAGTTGGGCTCCAATCCAGGTAAAATTGCTACTTTCCCTCTACTTTTCCTATAAAAGAATTTTTTATTTTAGGCAACCGATATCAAAACATTGAAAATCAGTAATTTCTCGTTAAGAAGCGGTAATAATGCGGTTTGGTTTTTAATCGGAAAAGATATATTGCCTAATGCAAACGGTCATATCGTCCCACTTTATGATTCGTCTGTTATTAACTATTCTATATTCTCAGTGGAATTAGCATTGAAATTAAACAAAATCTAGCAGATCGAACAATGAGAGTGGTATAATTGAGTGATCAAATGGTGCACAGTCATTTTCGACATGATCTCAACAATCAAAGAGTTCAGCTTCCTGTTTTGAGTTTTCTTTGTTTTCATTGCATTTGTAAGTGTTTCGGCAGAATGGGTTGCCTGTAAGGTTTCTTATGTTCTTTATCAGCCATGAGCAATCCAGTGCACAACGGTGTGTTCGGTGATAATTTCATCGCACATAGAGCGTAAAATGTTCGTCGTCGCTAACTCTTAGTATTGGGGCCTCAGCACCCACAGAGGACTGGCAAAAGGCGAAAGGGTACCGTCCGACTGACGAGACCGTCAGGGTCAAAATACGTGTATTGGGCTCTATAAGTTAGCCCATTTTAACAGACCACATGACATGTGTAGCTCAAAAATGATTATTTGGCATGCTGAAATTTGTGCTGTTGTCTTAAGAGCGAAAAGAAAAGTCTTTGAACTTTCTGGGTCTGGGCTAAGGCGTTGCATAAGAGTTTTCTGAAGTCTAAGGATTATTTTGACAGGGCGTTTACACGTGTACGAGAAAAAATAAGTTAATTCCGAACATGTCCACTACAATTTTTCCGACTGTGGAGAGACGAGAAGTTTGATGGGTAAAAGCTAAGCCTAATGAGCGCCTGAGTTTGTTGGACCGTTCGCTCAATTAGCGGAATCACTACTGCGCCAACCGCTTTTATGTTGCCTCGCGGAATTTTAGCATTGCTTAGGTTATGAGAGTGCTAACGATGTTTTTTCTGAACCAATCGCCCTCTGACCTTGTCGATACCAATGAATAAGAGCTTTTTTATGGTCAAGCAATTACACCTTCAGAGCTAGTGATTCTAGTCAACTGATGACTTATGAAGAAACAACAGCATAGACCAGATATTTTAAATAAACGTTCCTAGCACTGTCATACTAAACACACACCAACTAATAACAACTGTTACGTAAGCATATAAGCGTTGAATGTCTCACACACAGTGATATTAAGGCATTTGACGTTTTAAAGCATACTATTATGTTTCAACCTTCTTATTCATTTTCGTGACAAAACAAGATGTGAAGCACATTTACAAGATTCCGAAACGAAAGCATGGCTGAGAGAAAGGTGAATTAGAGACCTGGGTTGGTGCAGTGGATAGCACGTGAGCATCCGAAAACGTAGTCACGCGGATTCGAAGCCCAGCTGAGATTGCGAGTCGTGTTCATATCTTAGTATACTCAAGGCTATACATACTAATGTGTATCCAGACTGAGATCCTACTAGTCTTCTTCTTTTTCATAAACGTTGCAGTCGTGATCCCAACTCAGAAGTCATGAGTTCCATCAAAAATATCTCGTACACGAATTTTTGTGACGCCGTTAGAACTCCGGCATATAACAAGTAGCGCACGATACTTTGCATGTTCATTTTGTATTAGGACCACCTAAACAGAAAACAAGATATGAAGGAGCACGAAAGGATTCGAAAGTGAGAAATTTACTTTAATCAATGCAATCGCAATCTATGATTCATTCTGCTCATTTTGTTCTATTTATAGTACGTTCTGACACCAATAGTTGAAGTGTGACCAAGGTAAAAAAGATTAATATCGATTCATATACATTCATTTGATATTACATTAGATTACAGAGAGAACAGCATTCAGCAAGAATATTTTTGAGTCGACGTCGTGGACATTATAGACCTTAAGTTCACGACAAGTAACTTTCGAGTCGTCGTTAACACATATCGAATATATCCACTCTATCTTCTCTCTAAGAAAGCATGAAAAGTAGCATATTCTTCGCGTCGAATTTTTGAAGACGTATGTTCAAAGAGTCGGCGCTTTTCTGGGTGTGCGCTTGACATTCGGAAAGCTTAGTTATTAATGAGTCTTATGCGATTCTTTTTCAGAGGTATGATGGTCCCATCAAATATTTTCGGCATATTGCTAATTACAGAATCCTTCCTAATCCTCGATTTTCGGTTTAACACGAAACTCCAGAATTGTTTTCGTTTCGCTCTCGTGTCGGAACAAAATCATAGATGACTTTGCTTTTGATTGCTCCTAAGATAAATTCATGTGGACGTTGGGAATCTGCCATCATTTTTTCTTTACAGCAGCGCAATAGAATGATATTGCAGACTTTCACACAAGCTCTGTTTGTTCAGTCAGAATCGATGTTTCTTCTGTTCTCACCATTAGTAACTTCAATAATGAAAAACTTGAGCAAGAACAGAAACGAGAAGAAAACAAAGTTAGTTGGACAAAACTACAGCGTAAATCTTTTCGGAGTGAAGAAAAGTCTCTTTGGCTGGGGTGAAGGTCACTGCAGAAACCTCTTAAGATCAACACGTATTCTGGTGCTAAAATCAAATCCAGTATTTCTCTCCATTTAGAACGAAAGATGTCGCCACAAGAGACTCACTTTATGTAAGTATTACTATGATGTCAAGTTACGGACATCTTAGTCTGCTGCTTCATAAACGCTCATTTGATATTACAGTATATTACGAGGAGAACATTCAGCACGAATATTTCTGCGAGTTCTTCGATGATTTTTTCGTGACTTTCGGCATGTTTAGCTCGAAGGCCTTTCGATTTCAATGGGTTTAATAGGCTTGGGAGTAAATTAAAAACAACGGGCACTAAATTTTCGGTGAGTTTTCATTTTTCAGTCACATCATGACTTATGTTCTCATTGCAAGTGGTGCCTAATACACGTATAATAGACTAACAAGTCATAATCGTTTTCTACAGACCTAAGCGACCTAAAGCATTTTCGTCGCAACATCCGTAGTTACAAAATATACTTACATACACACACACACATTAATTTTGCATCAAAGTATTGTTCTGAATTTATTATAATTACTACATCAAAAGAGTATTTGAGTTGATTTTCAACAAAATAGTGAAACATATTCAATCGGGAACACTGTTAAATTGAATGATTATATAGAGAGAACATGATACACGTTTATAATTTGGGCATAGAATAAGGGTTTAACAATCGATGTAAAAGTATGAAACAAAGAATCTCAGGTTATAATCACAATACTAAATACTTGCGCATCAAAGTAATTCAGTAGAGTTCGGACCGTTCAAAACGGTCAGAAACTTCATTATCTATGCTCCTATATAACATAAGAAATAATTTCGGTGTGGACATGTAATGCATATTGTCTTAAATGAATGATGAGAACTTATAAGTTATACAGGCTGAGAGAACTACGGTTGTGTGAACGCACTTGCCTTTGAAAGAGCCTCATTTGTCGAAACTCGGAGAACACGGCCTTCCGTTGCTTGTTTGCGTGTGGTCAGATCGATCCGCTCATGGACACCTCATGTATGTGTGCGTTGTGTATATATGTTTATATACATGAACGCATGGATTTATACGTATGTATCACCTGTATCACCTGTTGTCCCGTTGATCGTCGAGTGACTCGAGGGGGTACCAGCAACTCTTCCATTTTTCCCTATCGCGTTCAAGAGTAGCCCAGTGGGTCCTCCTCGCTCTAGGGATTCGCTGAGCATCATATCTTTCTTCTATCGCTTTTGTGAAGAAATCGGACCAATGGGTGAGTGGTCTTCCTTTAGAGCGCTTGACATCCCGAGGAATCCAGTCGGTAACGGCTCTCGTCGATCGGTTGTCGTTGAAGCACATCACGTGTCCGGCCCACCTTATTTTCGATATTCTGGCGTGTAGAACGGCGTCCCTGATTTTCGATCGTTGACGTAGGTCGGAACTTCGGATCCTTTCTCTCATTTGCGAGATACGGGATACTCCTAGCATCGACCTTTCGACTGCGCGTTCGATAACGCCAAGTGATCTTTCATTCTGCTTACGCAGCGATCAGGTTTCTGCCGCATACATTAGGGCAGGGATAATTGTCGAGTCGAAAAGGTGGGCACGAAGTCGGATGTTCTTAGTCCTCTTCATTACATCTTCGATGCTCTTAAACGTTCCCCAAGCCGCTCGTTTCCTAATGCTCAACTCTGGAGCTAGGTCGTTCGTCGAAATGCCAAAAACAGCAACAAATATACGTGTGTATATATATATATGTATGTATGTATGTATATGATGTATGGATGCATGTATACATGTAGTGTGTACATACGTATATGTGTGTATGTATGTATGTATGTATGTATGTACGTACGTATGTATGTACGTATGCATGCATGTGTATATATTTGTATTCATGAGCACATGTATGCATACATGCATTTGTATATAAACGTCCGCTGTGTAAATGCATGCGTTTATGTATGCTTGCATGTATACGTATGTATCTATGTGTGTGCTCGTATAAGTGTATAGAAAGTAAGTGCACGTGTGTAGGTCTGTAACGGTATGTGTGCGTATGAGTATGTATACACGTATGTGTATGTATACGGCACAGTGTACAATGACACTGGTCCATCACCATCAGTCGATGGTTTCGGCTGGTAGACCAAAACTAATCCATTAAATCGATTGTTTCTCAAACCCCAGCCGAAACATCGACTGATGGTGATGGACCAGTGTCACTGTACACTGTGCCATCATCACTTACCACATACGCCTCCCTCCTTGCTACAATGCAGGGCTTAATGTGGGGCGAGGGTCACTGAGGAGGAGGACGAGCCTCCGAAACACCGATGTATGGCCCTGGCGTACCAACCTTGTTTTATGCTAAGACCATTTTTTTTTGGATTTGATTTTGAATGTTTATAACGAAGTTTTAGAAACAGTCGATTCAATGGATTAGTATTGGTCTACCAGCCGAAACATCGACTGATGGTGATGGACCAGTACTCGATAATGTTCAGCGATCTGCAAAACATTGACGTCGCATGGGACTCGAGCGCGATTTTCTCCTATCCAAAGAGCGTGCTTTAATTCTTTGCACTATCGAGGCTTGATTTACAGACACTGTTTCTACACTACAACGCATCAATCTGTCAAGAACCAACAGTCAACACATTATGTGCATTTTTAACATCGTACCACCGTTATACAGCGGCTAAATAAAAAGAATTCTTGCCTTTAACATGTATATCAAATATCTGTTAGTGTAAGTGGGTTCAGTGTCGATATCGAATACCAGGCCAAACCGTTAACGGTTAGTTATTGACAGAGTGATGCACTGTAGCGCAAAAAGGGTAATGGCAAAAATAGTTGTTAGTGCAACGGGTTCGCGCCACGGATAGATGAGATACGGATTCGAGTCCCGTCTGAGGCAGAAGTATTGCACATCACAGAACGTTATTGGGTACATATAAATATAGGTTTTTTCTCATTAGGAGGGTAGAGCTGAAAAAATCGACCTCATTCGCTAGAGAGGAACTTTCACAGAAGTGTTAGTAACCATTCGATAGCTGGGACTTGAGGCGACAGCCTCACGTCGACTGTTTTCCAAAACAACCTTTCAAAACACTGTGCTTTCTACACAAATCGAGCGCATATTTCCCGCCGGACAGTGCATTTTCTTTGAGCTATTAGTATTCATAAAATAGCGTAGTGCTTCCTAATGCCAATGCTGTGCTTGTGTACCGGAAAGACAGTTTCTCTGCAACGCTGTAGGTAAAATAAGTTGGATTCGATGTGTGAGAACGGAAGATCTAAAGCCAGTTCACGTCTCGAAGGGTGTGGCCGCCACATGACTGCCAACGCCATATACTCTACGCGTTCATAGAACCGTTCACTGGCAGCTGCGATCCAGCACCCACGTGATTCGCGCAGGACGCTGTTTCCCCCACATGGATATTCGACTTATTACCAGCTGCAATGCAGCTTATCTTAACTGCTGCGTTTCAGAAAAGCGGTCTTTTCAGGATATAAGCGCAACGTGGGAATCAAATTCGGTTATGCTATCGAATGATTACTAACAGTCCAAGGAAAGACTCTGTCTGGCGAGATGCGTGTCAAAGCCAAAGAACCCTACTCTGTCAACGCCAAAAATGTGAACTTTCAAAACCGGCGAAGACGGACTAAAGCCTTAAGTCTCAGCTTTCTAATGATTGCTAGCACTCTCACCAAAAACTCCTCTCAGCACATGAGGTCGGTTTTTCATTTGCCCGCTCCTCATCAGAAGGAGTTCAAATGTATGTTTATTAATTTATGATGCAAAAAAATATACGTTACATTTATATATGCATATATATATATTTGAATTCTCCAACTTATCGCTTTACTAGTACTGTTGAAATGTAAAAAATACTCATCCAAATATGTTGACTGAGTTGCGAAACTCTAGACTTCGGGCAGGAATCAAACCTCAAAAACTTTAGGAATGTTTAATGATAGAATACATTGTATCGCGCGAGTGGTAGCACGAGACGGGCTTGGATGTTGCAGTGTTTAACATGCGCCAGCGTAAAGGGTGAGCAGCGAATTTGACTCTCGCCCTAGGTTCTAAGCCCTGCGTATCACTCAAGATTCTTGATATACAATTGAAACATTAAGCTTCTGCAAGAGAGCCTTTGAATAAAAGATTTTCCCCTATAACGATAATGTCTCCATCACTGAAATTCTTTAAGAGTTCACAACATTCTACGAAAATGTAAATCAGTTCCTGCAGTAAATCAGTTTGAAATGTGATAACAGAATGATTGCTGCTAAAGAAATACAGATAATACAACCGCGGACAATACCCTGTTATGCTGGAAAAAAATTCGCTTTGTGCTTTACTTTCATGCTCGAAATGTAAGTTCTGCAGCAAAAAAATGGAAGGAATATTTGTCGTGCAATCCAGAAAATCAGAATTTAACCACAAAAAAAAGGAAGAAAAATTTCATGCAACAGATTTTTAGTTATAACTGCACGTGACGGAATTATCGAAACGTGCCATTCGCTAAGTTTTGCTGATTGGAACATGGAAGCCGCCATTTTCGTAACATCTTGTGACTCCTCCAAAGTTCATGACTTCGTGTCAGTGTTAAGTGATGGTTCAATACATTCTTGATACTGTCAAAGTGGTCGATATGTGAATGTTCTTTTTCCACATGTCTTACGGGTTCCATTGTTTATTCTGTTCTTCTCGTTTTCCTAGTCTTCGTCCACTCAGGAAGTCGAACTCGTACATTGTCCTAGCCACAGCTCGAGATAGTGTCGTCTTTTCTCGTTAGCACATTCAATATTGATTAAGCATAAAGGATTCTCAAATAGTCATGTTCGAGTCTTCCGAGGCCTTCATCACCACCGAGCACGACATTCTGCTGATCAAATTAAGGCTTAACACTTCGTGGTTAGGATTTTTTTCGATTATGGCAAATCCTGCGATTAGTCGAGCGACTGGCTCAACGGCGATTTCACGAGCGTGTTTTTTTTCGAAAAGTTTCGGATTCTTTCGCCAGGTGCCCGAGTGCATGATCACTTGAGGATTTGACAAATTCATTGGATTGATTACTATTTTTTAATGAATTTAAAAGTATTTATTTAAAGATAAATCTCTGAAGTTTTTAACGCAAAAGCCTAGGCAGTCGTCAGAAATCGTTTTCGGAAACAGTAATTTTCTGGTCAACGGAATCTATAGTATATATGTATACATGTATATATACACATATATGCATATGTATGTACATATCTACTTATATATCTTATCTATATATATCTATATATATATATCCTATATCATATCTTTCTTCTATCGCTTTTGTGAAGAAATCGGACCAATGGGTGAGTGGTCTTCCTTTAGAGCGCTTGACGTCCCGAGGAATCCAGTTGGTAACGGCTCTCGTTCATCGGTTGTCGTTGAAGCGCATCACGTGTCCGGCCCACATTATTTTCGATATCCTGGCGTGTAGAACGGCGTCTCTGATTTTCGATCGTTGACGTAAGTCGGAACTTCGGATCCTTTCTCTCATTTGCGAGATACGGGATACTCATAGCATCGACCTTTCGACTGCGCGATCGATAACGCCAAGTGATCTTTCATCCTGCTTACGTAGCGACCTGGTTTCTGCTGCATACGTTAGGGCAGGGATAATTGTCGAGTCGAAAAGGTGGGCAAGGAGTCAGATGTTTTTTTGTCCTCTCCACTACATCTTCAATGCTCTTGAACGTTCCCCAAGGCCGCTCGTTTCCTCCTGCTCAACTCTGCATCTAGGTCGTTTATCATTTTGATTTCACGACCTAAATAGACGTAATGGAGCATTCGGAGATTGTCGTTCCGTTGAGCGTGAATGAGGCATTCAAAACCCACCGATCCTCACGAACATCGTTTCCGTTAGATTTAGTTGAAGACTAATCTTTCCACAGGCGTTATCGAAATCGGTCAACATTCGTTCCGCTTGACTGATGTTTGGTATTATGAGAACGATGTCATCAGCAAAGCGAAGATAGATTAATTGTCGACCGTCAATTCTCACCCCATATCGTCCCATCTCATGTTCACATGACGTTTTGTAGGGCGGCAGTGAATAGTTTTGACGAAATTGTATCGCCTTGTCGAACCCTTCTTCTTACGTCAATGGTGATATTGTTGTAGAATGGAGATATTCTGGTCGTGAAATCTTTATAAAGCTCACGAAGGATCATTATGTACCGAGTAGGGACGCCCTGGTTATCCAGAGCCTCTATAACCGCTTCTGCTTCCACTGAATCAAAGGCTTTCTTCAGATCGATAAAATACATATCAGATATATATATATATCAGATATGATATATCATAGATATATATAGATATGATATGATATATATAGATATGATATATATATTTATGTATATATATATATATATATATATATATAGACATATGTATATCTAATTATCAATCAATTCATTTCAAGAAAGCATAGCGAAATCGAGTACCTGACATGTTGGCCGGGCGTTGATCAACGCCTTATCCTCCATCTTTGATGCTTTATCACTATTGTGATAATGATATCTACTATCATCATCTGAGTTCATCTGGTTAGCTTCATTTTTGTCTTGCTATCTCTGTAAGACGGCATTACCTCCTTCGCGGCGAAAAACAAGAAGATATAGTCGGAAGAAGAAAACGCCTGAAGATGCGGGGTATGGCGTCTTTTCTTTAATTTCTTTTTGAAATTCTAACACGGCGACCTGCTTGAGACCTAGAGCACCGATTGCTGAAGGTCGAAACGTTAACTTGACCTTGTGAACAAGTAATAAGAGCGAACGCTATAGTTACGTTTTATTGCTACTACGTCTTTGCAGCTGGGGTGACGCAAACCAAATTCATCTAAAATTTTTGGCCTTTCTCAACCGAATATATCGCAGCTTACATGTTGGAGAATTTCGCCTGATGAATTTCGTCGTGATCCTTGATACGGGAACTAGTCAATGCCAGCTCATACTTCGTAGTCCAACCTAGGTGATGTCTAAGTGGTTACTTAAAGACACCATCTTCATGAGGAATTACTCAGCAGCATCCCAAATTCCAAATGTTAAGCAATCTGATGAACACGGAGATTTTTTTTCCTTAGACAATTAGGATTCTTTGAGTCTTAAATATATACGGCAGCTAGTCCTTGTCGATCAGAGGAAAAATTTTCAAGGCGTAAGTACGTTTCACTAGAAAAGAATTGACATCTAGCACTGGTTACTTTACTTTGGTTGCGGGCGTATCTTTTCCTATAACCGAAAGATTGCGCTGAAAGACTGCGAAAGAAGTGTGAACTAGCCAGCTTCTCTCATGTTAAAACAGCATACCATTCCAGAAGAAGCGAACTAGATTAAGCTTTGGCATTTAGGAAAGACGATCGAGCACTGAAGTGAGTGTATCTCTATCAAATTTTCGATTAAAAGTAAGCCTGCATATATATTTTGTTTTTTTTCAAACATCCAACATCCTGCAAGGAACTCCAAATTTGGCGATCACTATTCGTCAGTCGCATGTATGCAAAACGTGAAGAATATCATTAGCTATTTTCTTCGCTCAATCATTTTCACTGAAGGCTGTGGTTAATGTTTCTTAATTAGTGCTGTGTTTTCAAGTGAATGTTATTGTAAAGCATGCGCTTAGGAAAGGAGTTACAGGTCCTATCGCTGAGTTCAAATCTATGAAACGAGCGAATGATCTCAAATTGAAGACAGAAGTTGTAGCTCAGATGCCTAACGAAAGAAATAGGTACAAGGTATTGAAGGTGCTCATAACCACAGCCAGGTTTTTTCCTCATCTCGTTGCAACGGTCTCTAGACATAAGTGACCAGCACATGCACTTCGTGCGTATAGGATTGTTGTCCTTACCATAGATAGTTGTTGACAATGGAGACAGTTGGAGATCGTCTCGTAGCTTTTTCACGAGAGAGCTCTTCTTGTTTGCTTTTAGTACACACTATTTTACCCTTTATCGTTGCTGACTCTACGTCTAAGGGCAAAGTCCCCATTGGCATGCTGATGGCGTCCTCTTTAGTGAGTATCTGACTTGCGGGGCACGTCACTTGTGAGGTGCACAGACAGCTGGTGTGCCGTCACTAGTTTACGAGCACGTCATTCAGTGTTCTTCTCGATCTTGTCCGGTAGGGAGCGGAACTGCATATAAGCGCAGTGAGACACCGGTAGTTAGTCAATGGGGACAACTACGTTGGAGCACCATCAGCTGATATAGGTGTAAGTATCATTCAGATCAGCAGATGTGATGTGTGTGCAGTGCCGTGCAGCACGTCAGGCTATGCTAGAAGTACTAGTATGTGTGAGCAGAAATTCTTGAAAGATCGTGCCACGATCACACAGTGTGAAACGTGTTGCAAGGAGAAATATGTGTGGGATAACGTGTGTAGGAAAATACAAAAAAGCAAAGTATATAGTAGAGGGACAGCGACGGAAGAGGTACAGCAGCTGTACGAACCTGCATCAGTGTGGGAAAGCGCACGGATACAAACAAGGGGGAGCGGAGGGATCGTGGGAAAAATGGAGCCGGGCGTGCTGGTGAAATGACACACCGAGTCTGCTAGAAAGTCGAAAGAGTTTACACAGGAAGCCAACATATGCGACATATAGATTGAGTGTTATTGATCGTTTATGACACACCTCAGCATAACCGTGAGAAAGGGGGTGACCGGGGGCGTGCGTTCCAGTTGCAGATGCGGTAGTCTGCCAGCGGAGGAGGACAGAGGAAAAGTAGACTTACAGTCAAAACAAATGAGAGAACAGCAGGAGACCAGGCTAGCCAACGATTCTGTGTGCACAGTGAGGGAACAAGAGAGGAGGCGGTGTACGACAAAGAGTTTTGGGGCAAGTTAGTACGAACCAACATATTGATGTGGTAATCAGTAAAAGAATGGGGAGTGCTGACACGGGCGAAGTCTGCATATAGGTATTCTACGTGTCCACATAGGAGACCACACGGTACGTGTAGGTGTCTCGACAGAGTAACGAAGATTGTATCGACTAGGAGAATTGAAGGAAGGAGTGAGAAGGGTGAAAGGAAGGAAGGAGGAGAGAGACGGATACTAGGGAAGGCAATTAACTGCACAGGTGAGTAGTGTCGGGTTGAAAGCTAACACCGACACACACACTGAGTGTGAGTGTTGAAGACAGACCATACAGGAAACAAACTTTTTGCACATCAATGATTCACAATGAAGAGGGTGAAGCAGACAGAATAAGCAGAAGAAGAGGAACTAAAAAAATGTCATAAACGTATTAGTGAGCTCTGACACAAAATTGGGGGGGGGAAAGGGAAGAGCGGCTGCAACGTCAATCTACGGCCCTGTATGCTCAACAGTAGCAGGTGATACGGCCGTTTTGCCAACATCCCCCATAATTGGCTGTGCTCTCTCCAAACAATCACTATTAGCCTTGTGTGCAAATTCCGTTTGACGTGAACTATATTCCTCATTTGCATGGTCACAGCCATTGATTTGGACGACATCGGATCTCGAAAACAGACCCGCTCCCGTCGACGGTGATAACCTTGTCCAGAAACGGAATGTAAACATGACGACTCAGCATTTTTAAGAGATGTTTTGCGTTTGAGCAGCTGTGCTTGAATGACCTCGTGCGTAATCCATCCACTCTTCCACTTCTTGCCGGCTGCCTTCAATATTCTGCTGATTGTCGCAACACCACAGTCAAAATCGTCGGCCAAATCTTCGACAGTCGAAGTCGGATCACCTCCAGTGCTTTGATGACGGCCTCCCGATGAACTTCGCGTGGACGTCCGAAGCGCAGCTAGCTCTTCAACTTGGTGTTGACGGTGCAAGCTCAGCAAAAATTCGAAAGGCTGCTTCCCTGGATGCAAATCTTTAGGCCTTCTCATGGTTGATGTTCTCGGAGGCTCTCTGTGCATCGCATCTTATTTCGAATACGTGAAGCAGCAGACTTTGATGAAGGCTTTGTTGAGAGACCATGATGCGAAAGGCATGGACAAGTTTGGTACCAAAAGAAAGCTTAGAAAATTCTACACAAAGCTATTGATTTGTTGCCTGAGAGATGGCAGGAATATGTTCACGCTAATGGCGTATACTTTGTTTGGCTTGTCGTTAATGAAACTGATTTCTCTAGTACCAAAACCTACGAGAACATCCCATATCATAGGTCAGTTCTATTATCCATATGACCTCTCAACACTTATTGTATAGATGTTAGCAATTTTTCGAGAATTTCGATTCCTAGTATGCTCCACCTACAATGCGAATTTGTGCGTGAAAAAAGTCGCCGTCTGAAGATCTCGCCTTATTCATCAGTGTTGTGACGTGTGGTCAGAATTATTCGCCTTTGGACTCTAATATATTTCAGCTAAAATGTTCTTAGACTTGCATTGCTATTGAATACAGCGGAAGACTTTATTTCGTTGGACGGTAGAGATTGAAAACTGAAAATTTCCCTTTAGTCAGAAATTTTTCATGAAAAAATTAGTAATCAATCGAAACCACAAATCTCGGTGGAGTGTGCTGCATAGTTGTCTTTTTTTACGGAGTCTTCTATCATGCTGTAGCATTCAAAATAAAAATATGTTCAACACGCGTCTCGCCTTTCTATTATAACGCGTTTATATTTGGCTGCAGTAAGAAAATTCCATTAACAAGTGAAGAAAATTCTTTAGCATCAGAGTTCTACGTTTTATGTGGTTTTCTTCAGATTGGGATGAATCCCAAGTTCAAAAACAGAAATTGCGCTCCACATGAAAAGCGCTTCCATGACCTACCACTCGCACGTTACCGATCCACAGCCACCACTTTTTCAACGGGAAGCAATACGTGACGTATGTGAAACTCAATTTTATTTTCTCTACTAAACTCTTGCAAAACGGTCTTTCCTCAAAAAAGCGCGGCAATATATTCGTCGAAACCTTCGCTACCGCATGGCCTCATAATTCGAGGAAGGGCTTTGTCTTGCGAGAAATACGCGTGTCGAGAACAAAAATCTTTTCTTGTTGCTATAACGCTGTGGAAAAGCATTCAAAAAATCAATTCCTTTTTGAATTTTCTGAGATTTTAGACACTGAGCATCACCAAAAGCTTAATACGTTGGCAACGACAAGAGTTGAAATAGATTCTTGTCGCTCGCTGCTGTCTAGCAGTGAATATGTGTTGGTCCGCACTTCGTGAAGATCTGATACTCAATTGATAGATTTATTTCATTATTCCTATTCTTGTTTCAGATATTTGAAGAATGTTACAAAACCTACATTAGCAGTTTTACAACACCGTACAAGAGGATTTATATTTACTGACACCATACAATGTACAACAAGTTCTCATAATAGATGCATAAATACTTTTGAAAAATTTTGCTAAATACATCATTTTTGCTTGGCTGACTGAGAAGCATTAGCGTTGATTCTACTATCGCTGGCCTTTTTGAGGTCCCACCAATCGTACTCGTTCAAATTCCTATGATAATTCAATAAGTTGCTTAAGATTTTTAAACTTCATCACAATCTACCACACTGTTGTTGGAGAACTCGACGCGGTCGCATGAGTGGTGAGCAAGATTTCAACGCCGTTCCCAAGCGGTTAAGGAATGAAATATCATTGACGAAATATAAGCACGATTATGATGAAAACGTGCGGCACGCGTGAAGAGATCATTTTATCTGAATGCTGGGGAGCTGTAAAACGGTGATGTCTTTGAACAATCACGTTATACTCCATTCCGCCAACACTTTGGTTTTCGACTGACTACTAACACTCAAAAAAGCTCCTGTCCAGCTGAAGAGATCGGTTCTTTATTCTCTGTCGTTTAACGAAAAAAAAAGCCACTTTATACAGCCAATTTATCGGTTGAAAAAAGATGAAGGGTGCCGGGGCGAAATATAACCAAGAGGTATAACGCATATACCGTACGGCACCTTTTTAACTGTACATCTCGATGTCTATCAGTATGCTTTAAATTTGACCAACCCCAACAGAACGATAGTACAATTACACACTTGGATGCATTTATGGAACCTCTTCACAGTTTCTTGCGAATCACAAAATTTCCGGCATATTCTTTCCTGCGGTCATCATAAGCGGTATTTTTACTGAGCATGGGTGAAGCTGAATTTAGAACAACTTGGCTCTCAGATCGCTCGTAAATATGAATACAGCAGTTTGACGAGAGCCAAAACACTTCCATCTTTGTTCTAGTTGGTTGCACAGCAAAGCACTCAACGTCTATTTTCACCCACTCTAGGATCTATCTGTCATCCAGTGTTCGTCAGCTCTATTCATTGCAAAACCGCTTGATGGTTTTGAAATGCTCTAGCGAATTTTGAAGGTGAGATAAACACTCTAAACTTTCTGGTTTGATAATATGCCCTTCAATTATATTTCAGAAATAGTCTCTAAAGCACATCGTTAGTGATACTCAGAATCATTGATAGGGCTAAAGTATTATCCTACGAATCTGCTGATTATTGAAGCGTTGCCATGGCCATCAGATCGACGATAGTTTCGTCAGCTTCTTATGTACAGCATGTTCATCCCGATGGAGTAATTTCACTATCTACTGCACTGCCATTACGTAAAAATCCTGCGATACATTGTCGTGGTGTTGGTCACCTTTTCCTATGTAGATTTACGTGAACGGTTATTTTGTTGATGGAAAAGTTGTGCTTCCGCAACGCTTATACTATCATAGTCGCTGTCATTGTGCAACATAAGACCCTTTTCTGGATTGAAGAGTGTCGACTGACAGTATTTTTTTATTCTAAGTTTTCTGAGATTATGCAGTTAGCGGAGTTCTTCTTATATGATCATGGTCACGATAAGAAAATGACTCAACTAGACAAGTTACTGTTGCAGTTTTCACTGCGCAGATAGTTCATTACGTCCAAAGACCTTGTTGGGAGATACTGTCGCAGCAGAGCATGTAACCACATTCATTCCTATGGCTTTTCTTTACGACCACTTCTGATGTACCCGCATGTGAAGAAACCCTATTTGTTGTTTCGAGTCTCAGCACAATCTAAATGAAGGCATGCAGCTTGCAATCATTCGTAAGACTAGACTGTCCTTGATTTGTCAATAAGCCATTGACGTCATCTGTACAGTGGCAGGTGGAATGTTACAACTGCTAGATGTCACAAGTCTGAAACTCCTCTGCTGTCTTATGCAACAGCTGAGCCATTTGTACAACGATAGATTTCGCTGAAATATATCGGAACAATGTTTAGCTTTTCTTCACTGCTTATTGTGCTCTTATGTAAGGGTGACACGTATGTGATACAGTCACTAGGATGCTGACGGGCGTTCGAGCAAAACTTGTCAGAGTTAATTCACAATAGTTTAGGCTCCGCTGACGAACACATGCGAAGACATCTGGCATATGATGTTCCGAAGAAATTTGACATGATACTGATGAACTGCAACTTCGGTGAACAGGTTTGCATATTTTTTCATTTTTCATTCTTTCATTAGGATACTGACGGGCGCACGAGCAAAACACGACATAGTTGATTCACAATAGTTTAGGTGTGATCATGCTGTGCAATTTCGTTGAGCAGGTTTGCAAATTTTTTTTTCATCTTGTCTCAATAGGATTAGATTTGAAGCTAGGATATAATAAAGGAGCTAATTAAACCATGGTCGCTTTGAGTGAGCTATGAATGAATAGACCATATTAACAGCGATATGAAATGTAGTCGTAAATTCTGAACAGTTTCACAGAAATTTTGAAACTTCAAAACATATCCATTAATGAGGAGCTTTAGGGTTCAACAAAATGTGCTGAATACGTGTCTTTCTCACTCGCTAACAGTATAATCACATTTCGTTTTATCAGACTTTGAAAAAAAAGGAACATGTATTTTCCGGGAGAAAAAGAGTATGGGCACGACAAATGCAGCAGATTGGAGCAAGACTTATACTACACATGAGCTTTTTGTTAGCTAAGTGGCCGAACATTGAGTTAGAAAAATATCACTAAGAAAATATGTAAAAAATTTGAGGGCGGGTTAATCGATGCTTTTATAGGCAAAACGGATTATACGAAGACTCAATAATTTCCTTTGCACAAAATACAAATCTTCATATCTAAAAAGTCGTTTACATAACATTTATAATCATCAAATTATATGATAGTTTGTACTTGGTTTAGTTCAAATTCCTTTCAAGGCACAAGTGAACATCGACATAAGCCACTCGGAGGTGAAAGTCAAGAGTGAAACAATTCATTACTGCACTCGTTGCTCAGATCGAGGAGTATCTGAAGCACATCTGGCGCCTATATACTTACTCTCTAAGATCCAATCGAACTCGTGAGTTGTTGATTCATAAAGAAATTGACCTTTAAGGTTAATCTTCCACGTCATCATAATATTCAAAGATAGGCTTTCCCATAAAAATTCAAGCTTGGACTACTTGGCAGAGGGGAGCGTGACGCAGTGATTAATGGTGTCCTGCAAAGAACCCGTAGTTCGACCTTGCCTCTCAAGCTCACTAAGCTTTCGGTTCCTTCAGTGTCGACATACTTGATTGGACTTGTCTTGGAGAAAAGCAACAGTGACGTGATACACCGGTAGTCTAACTCGATTCATAACAGAAGCCATTTATGCACTCAGTCACATAATGATGCTGTATCAAGTCGAATGTCTAGCACTTTCCTTGAGAACTGGACAATGCAGGAAGCTTTACCCTTCTTTTCTGCTTTCATGCTGATTGCTCGCAAGATCATGTAACACTCTCATAAATAGGGATTAGTTAGTAAAGCGTTCAACGGAAGTAATCACATGTCTCAATTAGGAAACATGTGAGCTTAAAAACGTATTTTATTCTCTACTCCTCCAACGTGACTTGTGGTTTCTGCATAAAAGTAGTCATATTCACATACATATTTACGCTGGTATGCAAGAGTGTTCACTAATTGTATCATAGAAGTCGACTGTATCTCAAGACGCTGAAGTATGCACCAAGCACTATGAAGATCAACGATGAGAGGGAGAGGTATGATACTAGTGAATCTAAACAACAAAGTATAAAATCATTCAGGGTTCATCTAGCAATGATTAGAGGTGCCCATATTCATAATTCCTGTCTCGGCTCCACTTTCTTTGCAAGCATATCCAATTCTTTCTTGTCGGCAAACTGGTACATTTGCTAGGACGATGGTAGCACTGACTTTATGCATCTATGGACAATCGCAAATCATTGCATAAGATGGGTACGCTTTCGATCACCTCTACCGATGATTGATAAAGCCAAAGTCGCGGCTTATCTTACACAGATTGATCAAGGCCAACTGCTTTACTCCTTATTCTATATTACTAGGCAGAGGCGAAAGTTTCTATAGAATGCGAAAATTTTGATTTTTATGTTTGCTTTACACATTATCGGTATATTGTAAATTCATGAGAATATCTCAGCAATTTTTTGATAAGAAACTCCTACGGCAACGTTAGTTGTGACGCTTCAAATTTTTATTTGCTTCTCAAAATCAAGTAATGACGATAAACAAAATTGAGCCTTGAGTTTGAATACGCTATTGCTGGAAGTGTCAACTTTTGACATGAGATTACGCTGCGAAGGAAATCTGTGGTGCAGATGGTGAAGGAACTGTGCGATATGTGACTGTTTCAAAGTAGTGCAATGGAACAAATCCTGCCATAGACGCCGATTCGAAAGAATTTAATCAAATTGAAGAGGCATGTCAGGAGTTTTTTGACCCGAACAATCTCGGTTTTAAGCAAATCCAAAGGCTTGCAGATCGTTGATAATGATGGATTTTATTGTGAAGAATAATTAGTGTTATTTTCAATTAAATTTATGTATAAACTTTGATTTTTCAGCAGGTTTTCAGGAACTTTTTCTTCGACCTAATATAACCTTCGACTTCTCCGGCGATTATAATCAACATGTTTAGAGTACCAATTGTCTTACACTGCTCAGCCGGAGTCGGACGAACTGGTTCTACTGTACTTATTAAGCATGCAGTAGAACTAGTAGACTCTCAAACACCACTTAATGTGATTAGAGGACTACTGTTAAACTTACGCAAGCAGCGAAATAATGCGGTGCAGGTAATTTGAATGAAGTGTTACAATATCCTGTAGAACACTAATGAACCCTCCTATTATAACTCTTGATGAATTCGATAAAATTAAGTTTGCATTTATGAGACAGTTATGTCACGATACTTTCACGTTGAGTCATAAAATGTCATAACGCAATGAGACCAAAAATTATGGGAAAAGCTGATTATTTTGTGATCTAACTTATTTCACTTTCCGAAAAATTTAATTTTTTTCAGACAGAACAACAGTATTTCCACGTTCATCGGGTGCTCTTGTTATACCTGAAGAAAAAGAAAAAGCTGAACGACAATCTAACTCCGCACCTCGAGAAATTCACAGCTGATTATTCAGCAGCATCAAAAGAAATTTAAGTAGAAGCTGAAGGGTGAGGCGATTTTCATATTTCCTACCAAACACCCAATATGCGCCTGTTTTGTGAGAAAGTCTCTTTCTCGCTCTATAGTAGCAAAATAAAATTGAGATTTACACTTGATGCGTTGGTGCTCATTTCCCGCTAGAGTGAGTTTTCACCCTCAACCACAAATAATCGTTGGATGCTAAATCTCAGCAATTCCAACACTGTGTTTGTTTCTTGAAAGACATTTCAAATGCGTTGTAGCATGGAGACTGAAACCGCGTTTCACACACGGCTCGCATTTTTGTCGAATAAGCAAAGTGAATAGTTCTGGATTAATCATGCTCTTGAACGATCGCGCAAGGAGATTTACATGTGCCGCGTGATTTTTGAAGGAGAATTTAGGTTTTCTTTCCGACATTTACAAAAAACTCTAGATAAGACGTATGACCTTCATACTCCACGATTACCTCTACATGTTCATATGCTTTCCGTGCATAGGCTTAGACTACGTAACTTTGGGATTAATAGCGATTTGATTCAGCAATATTAAGTAAGACGAAAGCGCTAAAGCAACAGAACGATAAAAAATGATTCCTCTACAACTGCAATACAAAAAACAACCTGTGAATCTTCACAAAGCGGTGAAAAAAAACATCAAAAAGTGAAAATACGCACAATTACGCGAGCCGTGTTCGAAGCCTAAATTATTTCCACTGTTATAACACTCTGACTGAGCCTTCTTAAACTAAATACGTTTTCGAATTTATCGGCATTTATGAGTTCGCCTGATTACTATGAGTCTACTGGAAATTTGCAGTCCAGTAAATACACTTCTATACATAAATGGGCCCTTGAAAACAGAAAAGAATTGATAACTACCAATCAATATACAAACATGTAAAGTAACTCAGAGGCGTCCAATATGCAAACACTCCTTATTGTAAACTTGCCAGTGCTGAAGATTTTCCACTTCATTTTAACTTATCGTCTTCATCCTCACAATTTTCATCTTCTATACTAGCTCTCATGCCTAAACCATTCATTTTCAGCTACGATCGCTGCAATAATTCAAATCCAGGACGGATCGAATAAATGAATATTTGAGCCAATACTTGTACTAATAAATAATAAACGTGATCTTCAGTTGCACATAATATTCATCACTTACTCTTTACTTATGTCAAAACGAACCATACCCATGATCTATGATGTAAGGAGACTATACAAACCATCGAAACATCATGCGGTACGAGTGTTTTCTTCGGACCACACCTCAAATTTCAATAACCCATGAAAAAATTTTTGAGCCACGCATGTCTTGTGTTTTTTTGAAAAAGGGCTGACTAATAGAGCCCTATTTCACTGGACACAGAAGGTGAAACTTTTGCCGCCGCTAATTCTTATTGTGGGGACTGAAGCACTCACAGAGGATTGGCAAAAGACGAGAATGGGTAACTAACCGACTGACAAGACTGCAAGGTCCAAACACGTGTATCGGGCTCTATAAGTCAGCCCTTTTTAACAGACCATATGATGTGCGCGGCTCAAAAATGATATTATAAAGCACTGAATCATCTTTTATCAAATACTTTTCTGATGTTGAGCCCACATCATTCAATACGCAAAGCTTCTACCACTACACCACCGTGGCACGTTTGCCCGATCGCCCATTCTTCAGTATCTCTATGTTAGCTATCAGCCTCCAACCTTTAACAGGTTTGGTTTTTGCTCACCACTCAATTCTTCTAGATATGTAAGTAACATCATAACACTGTCGAAAAAAGAAGCAGTAAAAATAAAAGAATTTCGGAGTATTATATCTAGCAGTGACCGCCAGCTCAACTGGGTTTCTAAAGTGAAATCGCATACCCGACTAAGCTTCTTAAAGGTTGGTGGCTGATAGCTAACATAGAGATGTTGAGGAATGAGCGGTTGGGCAAATGTGCCTCTGTGGTGTAGTGGTAGAGCACGCGCCCCGGATAGAAGAAATCGCGGTTCGATTCCTGCCTGGGGCCATGTTTTTGCTCATCACTCAATTCTTTTGGGTATGAAAGTCTTAAGGTTGTTACAAATCGAAAAGCTAAACCATTATTACGTGCTAACTTTCTCACTAGTAGACCTTTATATTTAAAAGCGTTCCAAAGCAGAGTCGAGGCATATCACGCAAACAAAACCACTCTTTTGCATATCACCTTGACTTACAATATCTCTGAGTGAACAAAATAGTGTCTCCAGATTCTCGCACAAAGATTATTCTATTTTCAGGATCCAAAAGAGGTAATCGAAATTTTGATTCAGTGTACACACATATTAAATTATAAGTGAAGTGTAGGCGTTCAGTCAATGGCAGAATCCAAAAAACACTTGGCGAAATGATTGAATCAATGGTCATTAATGCTTGAATGGAGATTTCGGATATTACCGAAGTGTTTCAGTTTACACTCTTTGCAGTACATTTCCGAGACTTCAAACAAACCAAAACACTCCTTCAAATTATGGTACTGTCGAAGGTGTTCTTAACCACGTAACGTTATCAAAGAGTATCTGTCTTTCGCATGTAGAGCAATAAAAACGCGAGTTGTTTACAATTTTAAATAGAATTCTTTCATGTGGATGTGTTGAGCACCCGAATGTTAGACGACGGGAAATTTTTAAGCCGATCTCAATTTCTGGAGAAAAACTTTTCATAGAAGTGTCAGCAAAACTCGAAAGCTTAAATATCTGGCTACAGCTGCACTTCTCCGCTTCTTCAAAACAGCCTTTTATAACGCAGTAGCATCCATAATAATATTTTGTTTTCCACTCGCCTTTCGCTTCCATTTTTAACATGAGTCTAAATTACTGGAAAAACCAAAAGCATATCAGCGTGTAGAGAATGTTCCGTAGTATCAGATCTTATGTCTTTATCTGAATTTTCTACCAAGGCGGTGGAAAAATCTTCAATCGAATAAAAAAATTTTAAACACGATAGATCGCCCGTCCCTTCGCTCCGTGAGTTGGCCGCTAAACAAGGTCGCCGGAAAAGTTCGTAGCTGAGTAAAATGTGAAGGAAAGCTACAGTGACGGCATGTTAGTAAGGTACTTAGCTGATCTACTGCGTAACTCGATAGTGATCTACCACGCTATGAGTTAAAACAGCGGCAAGTGTTGTTATTTTATCCAGAATTTTCTTTACCTCTTTGTTAGAAACTTAAATCAAAACGCAAGAATATGATACTGCGGAAAATCCTCTACATGCTGATATGCTTTTTGTGCTTCCAGTGATGTATACTTATGGTAAAACTAAAGGTGAAATGCGAGCGAAAAACAAAATTTTATTCTGGATGTAGCAGCGTTATAAAAGGGTGCTTAAAAAACTGGCGAGATAGAGTTGTAGCCATTGATTTGAGGATTTTGAATAGTTGCTAATACTCCTATGAAAATTTCTTCTCTAGCAAATAAGATCGACTTACAAATTTGTCGCCCTATAACATATAAGTACACTGTAATGACTAACTTTGTTCTGTAAGCTAAGCATCTTTCTATAAACATCCACGTGAAGTCCACGAGCGATGATTCTCTCAAAAGCTGTACGGTGCAGCTGATAATGAAATCCCTCAAGATGAATGCATCTTGAGTTGCTATAAACTTTTCTACTATATGCGATATGAGATTCTTCTTTTTTTGCACTCAAAGAATATAATGGGCGAAAGTGGTATGATCCACAACATTTTACCCATTAGTAGATTGTTAGAGGAGTTAAAAACTTCGTCCTACGCATCCATTTTTCTTATAAACCGTACGCTGTATTGCTCTAATTATGCGACTCAGAGCACTGAGTAGTACGCTGAAGATTCTTACCCAGGCAAGAGTTGGGCTCTTTTTCATTCATAGCAGAGCGAGTGCTACCACTACACTACCAAAACGCTTTTCTACCACTCTTTCTTCCAAACAAACTATTAAAGCTGCCTATGTTATAATGCTTTCCATTTCCGAATAAAGGCCGTCTACCACTCGCCGTACCGTTAATCGTCGAGTGACTCGAGAGGGACCAGCAATTGCGTCAAGGAGTAGCTCAGAGGACCATCGAGTCGGTAGTCCTCCTGCGGAACGCTTGGCAACCCGAGGAATCCAATCGGTAACGGCCCTATCCATCTGTTATCGTTAAAGCGCATATTGCAATCCCTTTTAGATTATCTTCAATAGCCTAGAGTGTAGAGCGGCATCTTCAATCTGGCGTTGATGCAGGTCGGAACTCCGGAATCTGTCTCTCATGTGCGAAATACGGCATACATCGCGCGTCTAGCTTTTCATTGAGCGTTCAATATCGACAAGTGATCTTTCATCCTGCCTACGTAGCAACCAAAATTTCAATGCATACGTTAGAGCAGAGATAAATCGTGGAGTCGAATAATAGGTGAGCACGGAGTCGGATGTCTTTCCTCCGCTTCACTATATCCTCGATGTTGCTGAACGCTCTCCAAGCCGCTCGCTTCCTCCTGCTCAACTCTGGAGCTAGGTCGCTCGTAATGCTGACTTCATGACATAGATAGACGTAGCTGGAGCATTTGGAGACATTCATTCCGCCATGCGTGAAGAACCCATCCGTCACAATAGAGCATCTTCTTATTAGATTTTGTCCCAGACCAATCTTTTCGCCAAAATGTTGTTCAACTCAAATGTAGGCATCCTGTTTCAGAAAGTGGCACTGAATAATTCTGGTAAGACGGTAATGTTTGTCGACCCTTTCTTTTAAGTCGATAATGATATCGCCATAGTATGGAATATTTTGATTGTAAAATCTTTATACACCTCACGAAGAATCTCTATGTACCGTGTAGGAAGGCCATTTCCGTACACAGCCTCTATTAGTGTCGCTATTTTCACTAAATTAAAATCTTTCTTGGAAATGATGTAAGGGAGATAGAACGGTTTTTTAAACCTTGTGAATTTCAATGAGCCTTGTGATCGTGTGAATGTGGCCTATAGTACCGAATACTTTTCGGAACCATGCTTGTTCTCATGGCTGTCCTTCTTCCAGTATTCTGTCAGCGTTATTCAGCAACACTCGAGTGAAGAGTTTATAAGCGAAGGACAGCAAGCAGAATGGGCGATAACTGCCTATGTCGTAAAGGTCTCCCTTTTTGAACAACAATACGGTCTTGCTGGTTTTCCATTGAATAGGGACCTTGCATTCTGACAGGTAGCGAGCGAAGAGCCGAGCCAGGGTGTTGATGAAAACTGTCGCTAAGTTCTTTAAGTGTTCTGGCCTTATCCTGTCTAAACCACGCCTTGTTCTATTCTTCGTTGACGACATAACGTGCTGAGCTTCGGAAGGGAGAACCCGTGAGATGAGAAATCCATTCTCTTTCAATTTTCATAATATTAAGACGACATGGCTGTTGAAGTGATTCAAGTAGTACCGTGGATTATTCTCTCCATTGCCCTTCTGGAAGCTGCAAATATCCCGTTAGGGCGTCGCAGTGCAATAACCTTGGCGTTGTAAATCGCGAAGATTCGGTGAACTTCGAATATGCTATTCCTAGCTTCTGTAGCTTCGGCCAAAGCCCTCTCTCTTTGAAATCTTTTTCATCTCTTTTCTGCAGCATTCCACAAATTTGAGTAAGAGCCTTCGGTTGCCTGTAGCTGGTGCAACTCCACGCTGATATATCACTTCGAGTGTTCATGGTGATAGGCGTCTCTTAGTGACTTCAGAACTCTTGCCTTTCACAACGTGAATCCAAAGGTGTTGAGTAAACCGAGCGTATTCTTTGCGGTGTTCTCAACGACGGTATCTCCCCCACATCCGGCTAATGCTTTGAATATATCCGCTTTATGGTAGTTGTGGGACTTCATTGTTTAGATTAAGTGACTTTCTCTTTATTTCTGTGGAAAAATGAACGTTGCGAGAATGAGGCGATGGTCTGCGTAGCATTTAGGAACAACCACGATATCGGCTAGGCAGAACGTTCGACTTACTGAAATGTAGTCCATTTTGTTATGCTACTCTCCATTGAGAGACTCCTACGTCCACCGCTAGGAGTGAGGTTTTTGGAATTATGAGTTGCCTTGAATTGTTTTGGTCATGATGAACTTAATTAGCCTTGATTCATTGCTGCAATTTGACCAAAATGAAAAACAAAAGTTTGAGAAAGGACGTGTCAAGGAAACGTGAATCTTAAACGGAACTTTCTGCCTAGTATGTATTGCAAAGCACCTCTCAGTACTCGTTACGCGAAACTCGATAGATGCCGGGTAGGACGGCAAGAAAATGACATATTTATTCATAGCCCTAATAAGTTATTCAGCTAAAATGACGTGGTATTTTCTGCAAATTATTAGAAACCAGGACCGTTTAAATATTTTGGCATCCTACCATTCGTTTCGGAAGTTTTCTTGAGACCACGCTTGAGGTTCAGTGCGCCTGATCATTATTTTGAGCCATGTATGTAGTCTGTTATGCGCTGGGCACTTTTACAGTGCAACACACGTGTATGGCCTTGCACCCTCGTCGGTTGCACGATGCCTTTCGTCTTGAACCAGTCTCTCTAGGGCGAGAATCCCCTTACATAAAGGAACCGCAAGCGTAGTATTTACATGCGCCGTTAAGTAATAAAAATCATCGAGCAGTATGATATTTTGCGACTACCAGCCAAAACCAATCGAGTATGCAACACTACCCATTAAGGGATTTTTATCAGTTAACGTCGCATATAAAATTACGTCTGCGATCCCTCGATCTTAGGGGATCTCCCAAGAGAAATTAGCTCAAGAGCAAAAGCACCGTGTAACCAATGAGGTTGCAAAGCAGAGACAAATCTATTTCACCTTACAAGTGCCCATAATAGACCACACGCATAGCGCAAAAATAGTTATCAGGCATATTTAGGTGCTGTCAAAAAAGAAACCAACTGGTAGTTCGTCCATAGCAAAGATTGACACGTCTATCGGCTGTGGTTGAACATAGAAACCATTTTGTGATGGAAACGTGTCGCCTAGTAAATTTTCCGTTTGATTAGGAGGTCCAAGCCAGAACATCACATTTTCTGATAAAAAAAAATAAGCAAGAAAAAGAAAGACTAAGCGAGCGGATTCACTAATCCAAGAAACGTTTTTTAGGAACTACTGAACGACTAAGAGTAGTGAAATCATGAAATGACAACAATAATTACAGTTAATGTAAGGATTGAAAGGTCATAAAAACTTCTCACCTAATCGCATTTCAATGCTTTCTCAAAAATTCACGAGATCAAATTCATGACTCAAGGTGAAAGGCAGTCATGCATTTTGCCTATTCATTCCTAATTCATGCAGTTGCCACTATTCGTACCTGGCAGAAGTGATCCAAATT
>JAHQIW010002112.1:0-35083 GCA_019055375.1 Parelaphostrongylus tenuis | reverse complement strand
GATGAAGTTAACAGCGAGCAATTGAATTGTATGATGAGGCACGAATGGCTGTTAGTTTGTCAAATGCAACGGTGGCTCCAGCGAACGCAATCATATGGCTTTGAGCCGAAGGCACAGCTGGCAAAAGTACGGAGTGGAACACGTGCCGGAAGTGCTTGAGTTGGTGGGGAGTACGGCGACTATTAGTTTTTGTCTTTTGTGTCTGGAGCGATACGGTTCATAAATAAATGCTTTTGGAAGTCATTTTTCCCTCAGAATTTTCTCCTCCCAACCTATCAACATTGAATTTTGATGGATTCAGAAGACGTAGGATCAAATCAGTGCTTTACCCACTGCATGAGATCTTTATAAGTGATGTATAAGACGAGGACATGAATGGTGGTCCAATTTAGAGTTGAGTGATAAAGGAAGGTTTTTGACGCTAGCCGAAGCTTGGTAATTTCGATCCATTACTTTGTTCAATCTTCGATAATTGTTTCTGAAAATCGTTATCCGACATTAAAGACGAGACAGAAGGTGGCCGCTTTTGAGGTGTTTTTTTCGCTATCCTACACAGGTAACTGATGACGAAGTACACTAACTCTCGCTCTCTTATCACTCAACTGATAGTACTACTAGTCCTTGGTTTGATTAATTTCGTATTTGTCACCATGCCGTTTTTCTGTGCTGATGTTAGTTCAAACTAAACTTTTTCGAACGATAGTGGTTGAGAATTCTAAGAGTTTACGTCCGAAATATACGAAAATTCATATATACTTTGTTATTAGGGTCATTTCCTAGAGTCGCTCGAAGAAAAGGTGGTGTTGGCATTGCCCTTATATTTTGTTGTTCATGGCTGTTGGATGATTTTAGTCCGGCTTTATATCGAGTCGATCTTGGTTAGTTCTTGCAAATTGCAGTGCGATACTACACAGGGTTTCCTCAAAAATGGGTTGCGCTGGTGAAAACTTGGGCCCATTTCCAAAAGTGGGCGTGCATTACGGGAAGAGTCATGCCTCTTAACAACGGTGACCCTTGATTATCTGGCACATTACTGATGTTAGATTGACTCTTAAAGCTTTTGTTGAACGCTGTTGGCGGTTTTTTCTTAAAGCGGTGGCATATGCGACTTGTTGAATAAGACGAGCTCGCCGAAATGTTCGCCACCGTACTAAACTATTATTGTATTGTTTGTGCTGTACTAATATACTTGTGTTACTGTGTTAAATTACTGATATGCTGATACTCCTTCTAACAGTTCCCAAGACCGACAATCTGTTAACCTCTGCAGCTTCACATAATTCCTGATTTTCTTTTTAAGCCAAACTCGGTGGTGTTATAATCTCTTTATTCATTCAACAGCTGCCTTTCGGCATTTCGCCTTCTTCAGAGCTTGTAAAGGTCAAATTGTCTTCATCCAATCAGTCCATTACTCCTTTAGAAAAAATCACCAGACTTAGATTTCAATTACATCAAGCACAAAATCCAACTATCATCATACCTACCGCTTTTTATATGTGTCCCACTGAATGTTCAAGTGGAGATCACCGGAAGGAGATCACATAACTATAAACCGCAGGAGAATGCCTCGTTATCACTTGTGATATTAGTCAGTATATAGGACTGTTGTTTTCATGGGTAAGGTGCATTACGAGTCTATGTGATCTCTTTCCGTGATCTCTACTTGAATTATTCAGGTGGAACACATATATGAAAGCGGTGAGTATGTTGAGAATGATTTTGTGCTCGATGCTATTGCAATCTAGGTCTGGTGATTTTTTTTTGAAGGAGTAATGGAAGTGTTTGACTGATTGGATTGCAGACAAATTAACCTTTCCAGGATCTTAGGAAGGCAAAGCTGCCGAACGTCAGCTGTTGAATAAAGATGATTAATGTAATACCTCGTGTTTGGCTTGACGAAAAAATCAGAAATTGCTGATATGCAATAAATACTCCTATCAACACCTCGAAACTGCTTATCAGAAGACGCTAGTGTAAATTATCAGCACGACAATCAGTAACTACAACAGCGACAATGACGACAGTACGATGATAGTGGCAAACGACAAGATAACATCGCTATAATGAAGTTGAAACAGTGTTCGGCGGCGATTTTCCATACGTGGTGGAGTCGACGTCGGTCACTGCCCGATGTGGAAAGTGGCTGAGGTACGAAAGATCCCTCGATTGGCGTTTCACTGAAATCAACACTACTAGAGCCCAATTTTGGCGACTGTGTCTGGTGACAAGAGTTTTCCACGTTAGATATTGTACATAGTTCTGATTCATAGAAAAGCGAATTTGTAAAAGCATCAGCACTCATCGAAGGATAGCAACAGTCTTCTCTGCAGAAAAGTTGAAATCCCAACTCATGAGGTCCATTCGTAATCAGAATTATTGGGAAGCTTTTTGAAATGCATATGATACATGACTAAAGTGGAGTTGTTTGCCACTTAGCAATTCACATAAATTGACAGGTGTTGCAACGTGGAGCTGTTTCAAAGCGGAACTTTAGTCAGCATATTCCCTGCTCTTAAAAACTTATAGCATTGCCGATGATTTCACAGTGGCTGACGGTTCTTCAATCTGTCATTTACAGACGAAACAGAGCTTAGTACGTAACGAGTCAAAGAAACCTATCAATCTTTATGAAATAAGTGACCGACTGTCTATTAAACCTCGCGCATGCTTCAGTTATTCCTATTTTTTCTCTTCTTCTCAAGCGGAACGAGGTGTTAAATCCAAACTTTATTCAACAATCAAACAGCTAACGTTTCGGCAGTCCGCCTTCGTCAGAGCTGGAAAGGCCAAGTTGTTTACAATCCAATCAGTCAAACACTTCTATCACTTCTTCGGAGTAATTGTCAGACCTAGATTTCGATCGCATCAAGCACAAAGTGCAACCTTTAACATACTCACCGCTTTTATTATATGTCTTCCACTGAATGAACAGGTGAAGAACAACGGAGCGGTAATCACATAGGCCAGAATGCACTATACCTCATCAAAACAATAACGTCTTATATACTGACTCATATCACGGTGATTACGAAGGCATTCTTCCCTGCGGTTCATAGCTAGGATTGGTCTGTGTTTATCCAGAACGCCTCAAGTATCTTTCGCGCTGATGTTTTTTGCTTCTGCTCAAGGATGGTGACCTCTATATCAAATCCTCCGGCATGCTTTTGGCTCTATGTGTATCTAGCGGCGTGTTTTTTCTAGTATGGCGCATGTCAGCTAGGTGTTCTTCTATGCGAGCATAGAGCGGCCTACCCGTTTCGCCAATATATTTATCGTCGCACGCTTTTGCAAGAGATTAGGTACACTGTGCCTACGCTCATGCAATCACCGTCTCTGCGTAAGGGCACATTCGGCAGCTTTTTGTTGTGCAGAGGCGGTCATATAAACGATTACGAACTAATTGGCGCCTAAGAGTATTTGGTGGTATTTCTGTTACTGACACCAGATGCTCTAAGCCTGCTCTCATCAAACACGTTCTATAGCCGTACTTATTTCATTTGAAAAGAACTGGTGGATAAACGAGATTTATTCACTCTAGAACTTTCATGCGAGGACTTGCTGTTTCCTGTAAACCTAAGCCGAGGGTTACACAGCCGTAGCCATTACAAATAGCTATTTCCCGAGCTAGCTTTTTGGATTCTCTTCTCTGCTCCTCTCCGGTGCACACACCGGCTGCTGTTAGAAGTATGTCTTTTACTAGCGCCTTTTTATGTGCTAGGGATAAGTGGAGAGATAGTGAACCGGGATATTTTTCTTCCTTGGGGGTGAATTTTATATACTCTGATTGTTCCCTAGCAATCTAAAACATCTGTCTAGTTCTCGTTGAGTTGAGCAGATGACCAAGCAATCATTTGTATACCTACAGTAGAGCAACGGCCGGAGATCAATCACTGGGGCTTCTATTTTGGACAGGAAGGCAATAGCTAGGTTAGGCGCCAGTCGCTGCCCCATTGCCAACCCGCTAGTCTGTGCAAAGTACTTCCCGGAGCATCCGAAGATTGAGCAATTCACACACTCCTTCAGGAGTATCATGATTGCTAAATCGATAAGCCAACATGTTGACAGCTCCTTGATGTTTTGTAAGAAGCTCGTGTGTGGATTGTAAGCAGAGTCATTTGACAGGTGGTATAGAGAGAAGTGACGTTCAATAACTCCATTACGAACTCTTTATTTGGATTCGCGTTGCGCAGACGGTCCAGGAACATCTGAGTGTCTTGTCAGATGGGCTGGAAATGTGCTCACTAACTGGGACGTTATTAAATTCAAGAACCATGCTATTCTATCCGTCGGTCCGTCTACACAGCTGAATGATGGGTCTAACTTTGAATGTGGATGGATTATTAGACATCAGATCATCAATGGATACTAACTTGTGTTTCTATAAGCAAGTATGAGACAGGACATGTTGATGATTGGATTTTTAATTGAGTGATGAATGGTCTTAAACCACCGCTTTTGCCGTTTGGACCCACTCATTGTTTAATTTGCGGTATTGCCTCCCAAATTTTTTCTAGAAGATGATCCGTAAAGCGAAGCATCTTCGAGATGCCTTTTAGTTATTTCGATATCTAGCTGTCGGGAATGACTACGAACTCTCCACCTCTATAGCTAACTGATAGTCTGATTTTTTCTTGCATTTATCAAATCCCGAACTCCTTTCATCCCACATTTTGCACCTCTATAAGATTTTATTAGAAGCCTTCTAGCGCTTTAATGATTAAGAGTTCCAAAATTTTCGCCTTTAGATTTCCCAAACTTTCTATCAACTTCTTCGTTGGGTCCTGTTGTCTGTAGAACGGCTGAGAAAATGGTGCTATTGGCAGAGTCTCTACTTGCTGTTGTTCTTCCCTACTAATCCTCAATGGCTTAGCTTTTTTTACGGAGTTTGTCTTGCAGCTCATAGAGATTACACGCACCTTACGTAGGGTACATTAGAAATGGGCTGAGATGGTGAGAAGCTTGGACCCATTCTAAAAGTGAGCGGGCACCATCAGGGAGAGTTTGGTTAGTTTTTTCATAGTTACTTAGCTATGAACCGCAGGTAAGATGCTTCGTAATCACCCTGGTATGAGTCAGTATAATAAAGCTCTTATCTTGATGGTTATAGTGCATTACTAGCCTATGTGATTACCGTTCCGTTGTTCTTCACTTGCTCATTTAGTGAAGCCATGTAATAGAAGCGGTGAGTATGTTTAAGGTTGACTTTGTGCTCATGCGATCTAAATCTAGGTCTGAAATATTCTCTAAATAAGTGATGGAAGTGTTCGACTGATTGGATTGTAAACGACTTTAACCTCTCCAAGCTCTGACGAAGGCGATATGCCGAAACTTTAGCTGTTTAATTGTGTGAATAAAGTTTCGATTTAACACCTCGCGCGCCGCTTAAGAAGAAAGAAAAAATGTTATGTGCAGTTTTTATTTGAGTTGAAGTGCAAGCGTGTGTAAAGAGCTTTCTGAAATCCGGTATTCAAACCATCGTAAGCTGCGCACAAAATGTACAATAGCAAATGTCGTTTTGACCTCACATCGTTGTGCGACAGCCGATATTTATGGCATTCTATGAGCATCCAACTTTGACGAACGGCATCGTTTGATGAAATAAGCAAGAACACTTATGCTCAGCATAACCTCGTTTGTATTCTCAGCAGCTGTATCTCACTTCCCTCATACAAATACAACCAAAGTGAAGGATCCGTCTGCCTCAGTAGAACCTGGACGCTTTCATGTATTGTTTTTGCCAAGTCCAATTCTACGACGGAACACTCTACCCCTCTTTACACTGGTGGCTTTTGAAAGCCATAATTCTCTTTCTGTTATTTAATATTTAAGTGATATTTGGTGGAATCTTGCTTTGGCGTCTAGTCGGCCTCTACTCAACAGAATTTTGTAGACGCACTGATCGGAAGAGATGAAGAGACCAAAGAGGAGCTAAAAACTCATTAAGCACCATTTTTGCTCTTCAGAATTTCGATGGAAAATGTTTCAAAAAAAACTGTGTTTCATTCTTATCAGTAATACAGTCTCTAGTAAGTATTTTCTTGAAATTGCGTGTGCAATTCAACTGCTTTTGGCGGCTGCGAACAATTTAACAGAAAAGCCGGGATTCTTTGTCACAGCATAGGAAATGAGGAGACGGGAACCGAATATAGGCCACGGCACCTAAAGAAATAACGCATTCACTAAGGTCTTTGTTGAAGTGGTCGCCTTCACGTAGCTTGTCACCACCTGGCAATCCCTATGCATTTCACTTCCAATCACCTTTGTTTAAGAGAACAAAAGTTGTTGTGAAGTGCTTCACGAGATTTTGTTCTGAGTTAAGGAGAACAAGTACTCCTACTGTTTCCCACAAATGTCAAAGACTGTTACCACGACTTCACTCATGTATAAGTATAACTGCCAAGTCCGTTGCTCAAGAAGTGATCTGGTGTATAAAAAAGAATTTGTTCTCAGCACAATCTATAAAATTTGTGAATTTTTCAGAAGACAAGAGTGAATATTTTTTGGAAACATGGGGCTTTCAACTGATCTCATTATGATTTCTTTGCTAGCCATATTGTCAACAGCGTTGGATGTGGCGTGATGCCCCCAGGTCAAAGTAATGATTAAAAAATTGTTATCGTACAGCAAATTCTTTCAATCTTAGCTAGAAGCTTATGTATTTTGATCAAAACGGATGTATCAAACACTTTTTCACTACCTAAGAGATACCATAACTCCGAAAGACGCTTCTAAATTCAAAACAGAGAAGGACAATTATATCAAAATACTAATCTTGATAGTCGTTTATTTTTTGTTCACTAAAAAGATGCGAAGTATCGTTGCAGCAAGTACGAGGACCTTCACCGTCACCGGCTTCACAACTTTGCCTGACGCCATGGTTTACGACGGTTTCCTGAAATATCTGCTGAAGTACCTGTTATTGCCACTAGCAAGGCTGGAGCTCATGCATTTGTACAACGTCTTGTAGTGCAACAGTTATTCTGCATCCCTATTTTCGAGTTTTTTCGTGAATTCTGAGTAGGAGAACGCGGCGAAGTGCAATCCTCACATTACATCACTCTTCATAGTGCATCCATGACTCTCATGACCTCACATAATTTGAATGAAGACACTTAGACGAACACTATAACTTGTAAAAACAAGTGCTCTTCAGGTCTTTCACGTTCTCGAACGCCAGGCTCGTAGCACACTTCTGCCCGATGCTGTAATCTCGACAATTTTGGGTGAGTTCAACGTTACCATCAACTACAAGTCATTGAATTGCCAGATGTCTGTTCGTCCAGAGGAGATGCGTGAGTCTTAATATTGAACAGACATTCGAGAAATCGCTGACAGAAATATGACAGGCATGAAAAGTCAGGAACACATATTCTGTTCTCTAAAGAAAAAATCAGACAATTTTCAACGATTTAATCAAAGGGAGCTTTTTTCTATTTCCTGATGAGATGCCATAGAATGTGGCAGATGATGATTTGAAGGATTTCTTTGAACAGAAAAGAATTGGCGATGATAACTCTATTTGACTTTTCAGTTTTCCGCAGCATTAAAAAAAGATGCCTTTTCTTTTAAGAACTTATATCTTGCAGTCGACAAAATGAAAGTGAGCTGCATCATTGTCGGCAACACTGTGACGGGAATATGCACTACTGGCGATAAGAATTTAGGAATGTGTACAGCAGCTGTAAACACCAATAAGAACCAAGTGACAATAACAGCTGTTCCAGACGCTTACTTGACAATTTCAATAACTCTCTCAACTTGAAACCACTTTTTCTATAAACGCTCGTTTTGCAGAGAAAAGAAATCTGTATGGAGAACAAATATGATCATGGCGAAGTGGTCGAAGGCGATGTGGCAAAATGTATTGAACAGAGCAGTTCGAATGATGGTATCGGGTCCGTTTGCATCGCACTTCTTCTCGGCATCTGCCATCGTCGGAGGAAACTGAGCTTGCTTTGATGCATCTGAGACAAAATTTTCATTGGACTAATATTCGTTGTAGCTCTAACGCAGTAAATAAACTGACGAACTGCAAGAGTGTTGATCAGTGGGAATGATGCAGTAAATTACGTTATGACCAATATAATGGATTTCGGTTTAACACTCCTTTCAGAAAGTAAGTGAGAAATTAACAGTTAAAAAAATATCAGAACATCTTTATCATTTTTTCCATTTCTCTTTTCTTCGATTAAATGTTACCTCACTACCGGACTTGAAGAATTTGATCAAATAAAGATCTCAAAGAAGCTATGAAAGTCTCAGAATAAAGTGAAATTGAGCTGAAGCACAGAATTTATTATAAATTTTTATACGATATGCGCAGTCACGTATACCATATAATGATTGCTATTACACTTGTTTACTAAACGGATCGTAGTACTACTGGTATACGATCTGTCCTTGTTTTGTTCAATAAGTCGTAGAATACTAGTCGAGCATAATACTCTAAAGTTTTGGAGAAAATCAGTTTGACACGCTTGCTAGGGCGTTGGATTATTACCGAAAAATCACAACCACGACGCCTCAGCCATCTCCCCCTTTTCTACCTGCCAACACTGTACACTCTCGATAGATAATGTGTATGCTAAGGAATTCATAGCCTACGATGCACTTACGTACTATGTATGAGTGTTGAAATTGTGAAGTTGATGACAACAACTAAAGCCCCGTTCAGAAATGCTGCGTTTAGCCCGATAGTCGGGTTGACCACAGCTAGGCTCGGTGAAATTTTGCTACATTCTCAAACAAGGTCTTTAGTCATTGCAAACAGTTTCGCAATGTCTACACTCTCACACAGCAAGCATTTGCACCTGAGGTTGTGATTTGAAAAACGCATAGTCCAAAGTATTTAGTTGAAATATCTCAAGCAGATGTGGAATTAACATATTCTACAAACGTGAAATCAAAGCCAATCCAACACGAGGTCGAGGTGTTAGCTTTTGTTTCCGTGCAACGACAAATCTCTATAACTAAACTGTGACTAAAACCTGTCTTAGTGAAACGTTAAACAAAGTTATTGCATTGCCCACATGTTTTTTCCAGACACGACTGTGGCATCTGGCCCCCCATCCTCCTGCCACAGGACTTTCCGCTACAAGCCGCCCGCATTAGCTTACATTGAGTAAAAGAATTGAAGTAAAGGATGCAGTAAAATAAAGTACGCACAAGAGTCATAACTCACAATGGTAAAGTTTTGAGAAAAATATTCATTGTATGCGAACACTGCTGAAACTGGTGACTCTCCAAATCACCTTCATGTAGTGACATTATTTAGAGAACCGGAAACTGGCACGCAAAAACAGTTTTCATATATCATGGGTTTATAATTGGCGACCAACGAAATGATAGATTATGACGGAGGCGACTGATCTTATGAAATCTGATCCAATATGATCGATATCGATTTGAAGTCTATGAGCTAAATGAGCGAGTACAATGGATCAAGATTTTTTTTTACACTTGCTAAGTTACAATAATTCCTCAAATGGTGAGAACTTCGCCTGAATACATTGCTGGATGCAATAGAAAATGGTTTCCCACTAAGGTAATCATTTGTGTACTAATGAAAATCGTAGCCAATCATTTTGCATACAAATTCTAGGGAAAAATAACTTCACGTGGAAAGGAAAGAACTAAACTTGGCAGCGCTTCAGCGAGTCGACAATCGATAAAGGTCCTTTCAGGTGCGAAGCTCCATGGGAGAGTAGATAAAACATGGTTATTCTGATTGACATTTTGTTTAAAAATGGTGTGGTGTGTGACAAAAATTGGTGCACTTTGCAGCGGGAGACTAGGAAATCATGACTGTCGATGGAACATAAGGTGATGTTGCCTGCAAGTAAATAAAAGCGGTCATAGTTATAATAAGTAAACCGGAACAATGTAGAAAAAACTTTTTTAATCCATTGCACTCGCTCGTTTATCTTACAAACTTCGAATCCATATCGATCAACCACATGACAGTTTTGAAAGTGTGACGTGTAGCAAGATATAATTTGAAATCAACTCTTGTTTGAATTGGGTGTTACCACGTGATCCCAGGTTCGCATTCGAATAAGCGGAAAAGCGTCTTCTTTTAAAGCCGATTGATCCGAAGTGATGCTTACATCGCTCTTTCTCGTGATCTTCATTGTGGTATAAACCTAATCTAGATTCGAGTAGCACCACTCTCACGAGAACCTCACCAGGAAGCCGTATTTTTGTACAGGATGGTTCCTGAGTATTCACCGATTGTCCATTGATATCTTATATTCTTTAACGGACTATTCCTCCTACAACAATCGGAGTTCCATTTCTAGCACTCAGCAATATGACAATTCAAAACGGACTTTCCTTCAACTTCGGCCTCACCAACTGAAGGAGCGCTGCAGGCTGAGGTTCTCATTTAAGCGGGGCGGCAAAACGCGTGAAACATTAGTCAATCGAATAAGTGTTTGTTCAACTTTGTGCTTATCGCTTAGTCAAGAAAGTACACAAAGTACACGTATCGTTTATAATTGATTCTCAGCAAAAATGATAATGGTTTTCTTGTAATCTGGACCATTGCCTGAGCATTCGTGAAAATTTCCTATTAACATGTATCTGCCGTAAAAACACTTCGAACCTTATTTTTAAGGGCTTTGTAGCATTATGAATCAAAGAATGATGAAAATCACACTCTCGTGCTATCACCAAAAGCGTTTTCTTCTTTTCGCATATGAAGTTTGTTTTGGCGTGGAAAGTGTGGTTCTGATGATGCTGGCGATACCGTCGTAAGGAATGTAAGTAGGGCCAATGACGTAATATCCTCAAAAGGCTGTAAACATTTCCACACACTGTACTTCTGTCACATGGTAATGATACGAAATTGTTCGTTGATGAAAAGTTAGTTTTCTCATCAGTTTAAAATGATCATTATGTAGAAGAGCTCTACATCTACATCGAAATGTTTTCGCTGCCCTCGAGGTAGCAATTATGCAATGTAAGATGTTTTCGATGGCAATGTCATCGCTTACTATTCGTAACAGCAGAAACAGCCTGATACGGAATTAAAATTATTTGAAGAGAGAAGGAAAACATACTGAGATTGCACGATTGCCTTGAAAATAGCTTATTCAGGGATTTAAATGTTTTATAATGATGGTACATTTTCTATGAGAAAGTTGTAGGATGTGGCATATTTTGCTCTGCTTTTTACTGCGGACGACGGAAAATCAGTAACCAGCGCTTATCAAACATTTGATTTTGCAGACTGAGCATAAAAGCAACCTCAAAGTAGAGGATCTCAGTCATACCGTAGATCGTAATGCAATTTTTCATGCTCCCTTCCAAAATACAAACAGAAAAAAATCATTTCCATCCAGATTGTTATAGAATCAGCGCTCGTTACTCATCAAGTTGTGTGAATTTTTCTCAACCCAATCCCGCTCCGCTATTTCCCCCCAACATGTTTGTCTTGTAATAAAGTCTTTGGACGGATCTTCGTTGTTTTGCACCTATAAAACATAATAAAGTTTTTCCTGCAACAACGCTCAGCTCAAATCTTTCCTGGTCTATGAGAAGTTCTTGGCAAAGGTTTTTAGCAATGGTTTCTGAATAAAATGAGATTATTACGTCAGTGATTGAGTCTTCTCGCCATTTTATCATTAATGTGTGACTCGGTGAACCTAAACGATTTTTTAGTAACTCATCGGAAAATATTTTGAAGATGTCTAGATCAGTTTTGGCTTTAAGCAAGGCGCTTTTCTTGGCCGGTACACTGAAAGCTTTGCAAAAAATACGATTATTCTGCACAAACGGATTTACTATACAATTTTTCCCATCTTGACATTTCCCAGATCTGCCTGTATATTCTTACTATAAAGACGTCTTTATCGTCCGCGTAATTCTAAGCGAGGTCAACATTAATAATCACCAGCGCATAGCTGTCTGTATGAATATCATATTGTTTTTTGTGATTTTGTAGAACATTCAATATCTGTCAGTGAATCGTTTTTGTGTAACTTCCAGTGAAGTTCTTTGCATTCAGAAGTTGTAAGCAAAGCTGTATCTCATACAACTTTACAATCGAGAAGAATGGAAAATTTAATCGTTCATTGAAAAAGCATCTTCATAGTTTTGAATTTCTGCGTTTATTTTCAAGCTAAGTTTTCACGTTGAAATGGTTGGAAAAATCTTGTTACTCTCTCCTGATTGTTTGCTTAACAAGTTTTCAAGCTTTCGCAGCCGAACGGATACGCTAGACCATTAGAAAGAACAGTGAACTTCGTCATAACGAGCTAGACTTTGCCATATGGGATAGTCTGGACATCACAGACAAACGCGATTGCTCAGTTCCCTAATATTTTGACAAACAAAGAAACAGTTTGAATCATTTGTGCAACGTCTTGTAATGCACGCAGTTACACATCGTAGTTGTCTCATGTTTTGGTTTGAGAAAAAATCAATTTTCTTCCTGAAGCTTTATTTCGGTGCTCTTGATGTCGCGGAAGAACAGGGTGGAAGAGCGCAATTAGGGGGACCGATTTTATTGTCAATTTTAGGACAACTTATGGTTGCGACAACCTATTCTCCATTGAGATGTGTTTGAGTACATAAATGGCCCATCAACTGGAGGGCGTGAGTCTCAATCAATTTTTGGACCTGTGGTCGATTTTCGTTAAATTCTCGCTATGAAAGATTTAACAGATCGCGTTAAAATTTGCATGTGACACTGATGATGGCGAAGACACAGAAACGTACGCACGCGACAAAATACAAACCTCTGCAAGGCTATAAAAAGTATAAACAAGATATAAGAAAGAAGTAAAGGATAAAAGTTTCGGCGATCGTCAATCACTGAGAAATGCAACATGCATTCGGTTCCAATTTTTCACTTCGTTTGAGGTGATCGAATGCATATCTGGCATTTACAACGATTCGCGGTACCTCACGTTGTGCCGAGTCAATGCTGCTTATCCTTCCAGACAAGTCTGAGACCAGTCTGGTATCAATTTACCGACCGTGGAGGGATGAATGGCTTGGTGCGCCACAAGCACGAGATCCAAACATTGACCTCGAGTGCGACGCAGTCCACCTCTAACCACTGCGTCACACGCGGTCTCAAAAGAGGTATATTCAACAAATTAAATTATTTAGGTCGCTTTACAAACTAAAAAGGTACTTCGCTTGATATGGGAGCGCACAGACTCGACATCAAATATTTTTGTGAGACTCTCAGCACTCGATCCAGTTCGCCTAGTCGATCGTCCATGAACGTTTACGAATTTGATTAGCGGCTCAATATTGTAAAAGATCCTTGCTCTTTTTCATAATTTCCTCAAATGATGATCGAGCAAGGATACCTCGTTGGTTTGTTCAATATTGTTGTGAATCGAGAAGGTGTTCCCAGGTAATCAGTCCAAATTCTTTCTATTTTGACTGCCACTTGCAGTGGTATGATGTTCATGGTATAGCCAATATGTGGAGTGCTGTGCAAAAACGTTTGCGTCAGCCGGGATTCGAACCCAGATCTCACTCTTTCCGGGAGCGTATGCTAACTGTTCCCAGGTAATTTTGGCGTCAATTTATCTGCACAAATGGGATGAGCTATGTGCTGCATATTGGGGTCCAGTTGAGGGCCTGCGTCAAATGAAAGACTATCGTTATCACTACGCTGACCACTTTTTGAAGTGATCCTAAAAGGAAAATGTGCTCAATCATATGAAGATTTGTTCTTTAGCATATCTATCTATGAACTTTTATTGATCTCTTTTATTTAGGATAAGAATAGTCGCTGGAACTGTCATGAATTATGTGTTCATTTCACACGATTCGTAATCATAATTAGTGCACCTATTCTAGATCAAAATTATAATATAATTATAATTAATTAGTGCAAGGATTCTAGACCATGCATTAAATTCGTTCCCTTGCATTGTCCTCTACCAGAGCCTTCGGATACTTCACGTGCTGCGGCGGTGATTGTTTGAAATTCCATTTCTTTTAAGGATATCGGATAATGTTGGTACAAAAAATTCTGAAAGAATCTTGCCGTTAGGCGAGCTGAACAGTTTCTGAAGGCATGTTGAGAAATGGCAAAAAAGTACTGGGCGAGGGATGTCAAAACAGCAGGGCAAGAGAATACAATTAACGGATTCCTTATCATCTTACTTCCTTATGTGCGCTTTACTGACTACTGCACCACGTTGTCCTGGTTCCGAATTGATTCCCAATTCAATCATGTTTTACTTAATAATTGTATATTTGTTAGGTAAAATGAGTTCTTTCTGTTTATAAGGGAACAAGTGAAAAGCCAACCTCATTCGCTATGAGAGAATTATTTCACAGTTGCAAAAAAGAAATGATTGCGACCATTTAAAAGCTGAGACTTCAGGCTACCAGCACCACGTCGCTGGTTTTCGAAAAAGTTTTTTTTGAAGTTGCTACAGGAGGAGATTTTTTGAGATGCATATTTTCCTGTTCTTTCATTAGACTATTAGCGATCATTCGATAGCGCAATCGTTTCTGATTCCAACGCTGTGCTTATTTTCTGAAAAGGTCCGTTTCTCTGCAGTAGAGCAGAAGAATAAGAGTCGTATGGAAAACAATCTCTCCAAAAAATTGAGGCTAGATCACGATATCGATATATTCACGCAAACATAACGTCAATCCTTTACAAATTGTGACTTTTTCAACCAGCTTTTGGAATGCTACTGTCATCAACGGCATTGAGGAGAAAGACTATTAGCACCCATCTAACATTGCGATGGTGCAACGAAAGCTATGAACTCAATATCGAGAATAATTTCTTTGTCTTGAAGAGTCCACAATTATGGCTCATTTTGTTTATTTAAATCTGCCAATAAATTTATCACAGCAGTCATTTCCTTCTAATTGACAGTGATACTATAAGTTAATAGAAGATATGTTTCTTTCACGGCTGTTTCAGTGTTAACCTAATCACTATCTGTTCAAATGCGTGTTCAAGCCGCGACAAATCAATTCACCTTCATTCTGTCTGAACAGTTGAACTGGTTTCGTAAGCGTCATTAGCTGCTTTCTATTCCACTAAAAGTAGGCTTATTCGACGTCTTCCTATGTTATTGTCCGTCGTTTGTTGATCTTTGATTACTCACGATAGTTTGCAATGCATTTTCATCTTTGTTTCTGTGCACATTTTTTTTAATTCACTCTAAAAATATTATACCTCAGGTTGGTCCTCATTTTTTCGTCCATTATAATTGGTACTAGTATTCTTATTATTATGGACATTTATGAGAAGACACCGTTGGGTAGTCTGTGATGCAGCTGATTACGAAGTCGTCAGAAAACAGGCGTTGGTTCGACCCCGTCGACCACCTTCTCTTGCAGTTATTCAGAAATGCCTTAGTCAGATTACAATCAAGATCGAAAGACAAATATTCGATTTGGGCAGCAATCTAAGGCATTCATAATGGCGAAATCCCCATGCAGTACTCGAGACAACAGGTGAAATGTTCGACGATTTGGAATCTAAGAGATTTTGAAATCCTTCTTCAGCTTCGTCAAACGATTCAAATCGGCAAACCTTCAAAAAATGTTGCATTGATAGGAAAAAGCTAAAGCCTGATGGAGCGCAATCTGGGCAGTAGCGAAGAGATATCCCTTTGCGGGCGATGAGGATCAATTTGACCTTCAGCTGAGCGCGCCGTTCAGACCGGCTCCGAAGAGTGGTGCATGCTCCAATCCAAATTCGGGCTAACAAAGCTCTCAAAGGAACACTGTTATCAAAAAATGATAAAATATCACTGATAAGACTACTGTATGAATCTTTGAAAATGATAAGAAAAGCTTAGAAAACTAATCTTTATTTAGAGCTTCACGAGGTTGGTATCTTTAACCCCAATCGATTGTTCTTCTTTCCGGTCGATGGGTTTTCGCGTTTGCTTGTGGCTGACGTTTCGGCGAATACGCCTTCTTCAGAGCCTGAACGCAGTCCTCGTGAAGCTCTAAATAAAGATTAGTTTTCTAAGCTTTTCTTATCATTTCCAAAGGTTTATATTATTAACATGCCGAGGTTTCAAGAAAGTCGGTTTTTCGAGTTGTTACTGTATGAATGATTTTGGCAAGATCAACGCTGATGCTGCCCAAAATCTTTCCCTTCTCAGAAGAAAAACCATGTACTTGCGACAAGGATTATATTCACAACTGTTGCTGGGAATTTTTTCATATATTCTTGATGTTTTTGCAGTCAATAGATAGCTTGAAAAATTTTGATTCTAATACTAAGTTGTTATTCCAAAATACTCCCACAGTACGTTCTAATGAAAAATGAAAGATGACGTTTTGGAATCGCAGTCCAAATTTTCTTACTGGAAGCGAATTTTTTGGGATTTTATAGTTATATTTGATTCTTATAAACTTTTTGCACAAAGTGGGATTTTCCGAAATTGGCATTAAGTCGCCGTAACTTTAACAATACATCAACTAGCTGTCAAACGTTATCTTCTTTTGACTCTTACAGTACAACAAAGAATTTTTTTCTAAAACAAAGTTTTCATGGAATTCGTCGAGATCTAAGCTATTGAAGAATCATTAAAGATCCAGCACGAAGCTAAATCAGTGGGAAATGCTTGAGTGTGAAAGACAGATTTTAATTTTTACTGTTAGAGCGCACTAAGAGGCCATTTTGAAAATGAAGTATACACCAAAATTTCCAAGATCCAAACTATCGAGTGGTTAATATAACTCTGACAAAAATCGAGAAACACGTTATTTCTAAGAGGTCAAAACAGGATGCGTACATTGAAAATTATCCAAATTTACGAGAATCTCATCTTGTTCTGACCCACCCTGAGAAGTTTTTTTATTAAAATCAAGCACGCCGTTGAAATTGTTAAGATTTTCCCTATCTAATGATTATTAATTGCTTGTAAAAAAAAGCTTTATCCGGAGAGAAATGCTTTCATGTGAGGCAAAATATGTTTCGCCTGTTATAGCGAAGAAAGTAGGCCATTTCAGGAGTGAAAATACATCGTTCAAGTTCACCTGATTTTAGCCATCGAATGACTAGTAAAACGTCTTATATTTTTCAACCAAGACGGCTCAAGCAGAGTGTAGAGAACGAAAAAGAACCGCTATATCTCCATCTCTTCTTCGCATTTCATAGCTATAAATAGAGAATTTGAACGAAATTATGTATTGATCTGAGAAATGGGGTTCTGAACTGCACTAATAATCAAGAAACTATCAAGAATTATCAATGAAATGGGATCACATGCAACAAGCAGCACTATTTTTGACGAACACTCATTGTATTCCAATTTCAATCAGTATGATCAATTTTATGCACTTCATGCAATAAAGTCTGCGGAAAATTAAAGAAAGAGAAGATAAATTTGGTTGGATTGTAGGTAGGTATAGATAAAATATTGTAGAAAAGTTCGATGAAGCTTTTAAATATAGCCTTTTCATGAATACTTATTTTTTCGTTTGAAAGTGTGAATTATGAATGGAGCAGGTACATCATTTCTATTAAAAGTACCCTCGCTGAGATCTGCTCTATCATACTTGACCATTCATTGGACGCAAAAATTCCATCTACTGAGGAACAAAAGTAAAAATATAATTAGAAATTACCAGATCAGCCTTGGAGCATGCACTGGCGGCCTGTCTTCTCAGCCGTTATAGCCGCCCGCCGGGCGAAATGCCGCCGTCAGGAAAGGGATATATGATAAACATCAAGTTCGGTTGCCATTTCGCAAGTACTTGGCTGCGGTTCATCTTCTCAAGCAACAATAAGTCTTCGTTCTTCAACATTTGCTTGCTGGGCCGAAATCTCCAGCATTAGAGGGTTGAAATAAGCGTCCAGCAGCAGATTTGCTTGCTGCGCCTCCCTCCTTAACTTCGTTGATTCGTCAACTGCAGCTAGATGTGAAAGACTCTTTCTCCAATGATAGCGCAGAAAAATACAAACTTCGATTGTATCGCTGGACATGGCGGAGTCTTGTAACATAGTGAAAATAAAGACAAATAATATCTAGCCCCTTCAGTGGGAAAATTCCGCACAAGATACTATAATAATTCCATGATATACATGAGAGTTAGCTCATGCTTATCAAAGTGCCTCAGAGCATTCTTTCCAACCGTAGTAGTTTGTACAAGTTTGTTTCTAATCAGCAATTAGGTCAAAATTTTGTTGCACTGAAGCATAAGAGAACACTTGTAGTACCACTAAGTTCCAGGTGCTTTGCTATCGTTTCAGTTGTTCCAAGTTTCTGATAAGAGTAGGTAATTATAAAACAGGTGAAGTATGTTCAAAAATTCTCTATAGCCTTCCATTACACGCATGGTTTTCGGTTCGATTTCGCTCTTGGACTCACCACGCACGTCCGTCCCACCGTGGTCAACAGATCATTGATGTTACTGAGGATTTGCACTCAAGTGGGAAATTCTGGTACATGTGAAACTTCTTGAGTATCTACTCAACAGTCATAGCTGATATTATATTGCATCTGTTTGGAATTACGCTATGACATATGTTCTTTCTCGAGTTCTCTACCAAGTTGTTCCTTTGTTCATTTTCAGAAACTATAGAGTTTTTTATTCTATACTTTTGAGAGCACTGTAAGGCCAAGAAAACAGCAGTTCCAGTGATCTTCGCCGTCGCAGTGAATGATCGCTTTACTCATTTTGTTAGTGTCAACAAGTGCTGTGGTAGATGGCCAAAGAATTGAAGGATCAGCTGGTACGAGGTATCATCTTATTTTATCCGTATTATTTTTGTTCTGTAGATACTATTCTCAAAGACTTGCTATGGATCGTTTGTTTTTTCTGTGTTATTGCTATGGCTTACAGTAGGAAAATTACATTGCTTCGCTTTGAAGTTAAGAAGCAACGACAGAAATTTTCTATGTCACTTTTACTGAATTTCCTTTTTCTTAGTTAGAGAAAGAACATTAGCACCTAAAAAACCCTATAGAAAATGCGAATAAGTCATTTTTTGAGCCACAAATTATTTTCGTAATAAGAATGACGTGAAGTTTGTGAAAAAATTCACTGATAGAACTTGCCACTTATTTTTTTAGACATCGCGTTCAAAAACCTAGTTAGGCAAGAATATTTCATTTGCCGAAAATTGCGCCAATGGCAAGAATCATCAGACTGTCGTCTACTATAGGACAAGAAAAGCAAAAGAGTGGCCACCGTGACGATGTCGATGACTCGTTGCTCAGAGATGCGGTATGTGAGAGCATCATTAGTTTTGAATATGATAATTTTGCGAGTGCGGTATCCGAAGCTATGATAACTTTACGAGAGTACGTATGAATCAGAAAAACCACTCAATGGCAACGCAAGAACTGTCATAAAATACTTTTTGTTTTAGAAACTGCTGAAACTTTACTTTTTTACTTCAAATTTTTCTTGGCACCGATATACAACAGTCTAATAACTCAATCGCATGCGTGTTATGTTTGTCATTCACTTGTTTATCAGTCCACTTTCCATGCTTTATTTCTTCAGCTTTCGTTTCAAGATAATGTTAGATACCAGCTCTTTAGAAAATCTAGAAACTTACTTAATCTGTAAAATAGCAGTCATTCATCAAATTGAATTGCCTTGAAGACATTTTGATAGCTCACACGATTGTGAAAGCAAGAAGTGAATGATATTAAGGTATGGAAACACTCAGCTGAATTAAAAATAATAGAATTGGTTTGCAACTGCTTTGTTGGAGTTATCGAATTATTTTGAGCCAGAAATGAAAATAGAATCTATTTCTAATATGTTTCGATGAAATAGGCCGAACGAACAAGAAATCGAAATTCTCAAAAGTATTTTTGACCCTAGGGAATAATATCCGGTTAGTCAGGTTTAGCCTATCGTCGTTTTGTATTTCCCTTATAATCTTTGCATTATGACTCTAGATAATAACCGTTGAATGGGAGGGTGTTGATGATTTCTTCAAGATGCATTGTGAATTCAACTCCGTTGTCGAGATGAGCGACTAATTTGTTTCAGCAATATCTTGTGCACTTTACCGATTCTCGTAAGCAGTGTTCTTATCCTCCTAACCAAGTCTGGTACTAATTCACAATCACTGAAACAGTGGAGCGTTTGACTAGTCCAAGGTGAGCGACCAAACAAGGGATCTATGTTGTATTGCTGAGCATCAGTAACTAATGCCGTACTCATGCGTCCCAGCTAAGAATAATACCTAGAATTGAATCGATTGGTGAGCCAGTTAATGCTCAATAGTTGAAAATCATATACATATTACTTGTATCATCATAAGTTTGCTAACCCTCTAGCCAACTTACTATATCAACTTGAGTTGTTAAATATCTCGTGCTTTACTATTCTTAAAAGTTCCTTGCTTTTTCTAGGTAATTTATGCCATGGTAAATTTGCCTATTTGACATAAGCTTTTATTATAGGCCGGCTCTTTCGATAATTTTGATGCGTTCGATCTGGAAGAACTCGAGGCGTCTTCCGGTGAAGCAACGTCATCTAGAAAGAAAGTCGTCGAAAAACCGCCGACCAAGAAGAATACATTGGAGATTTCTCTCCAGAATCATCTTAGACACTATTTTGGATCCTGAGATCTTACTATTCATAATGATTTACCCTTTTTATGAAGTTCAACCGCATAAGAAGACTGGTAAACAGGAAATCGTTTATAGAATCGGTTCGAAGTTAAAATCAGTGCTAGATTTCGTCAATTTAGTTGTTAACAGAAGTCCATGACTACGGAGACATCCTTCATATATTTAGGAATTAGATTGACTCGTTACTGCAAACTGTGCAAGGCTCATGTAAATCTTCAACACTTAATGGAACAAGAAAGTCATAACAGCAGGTTGACTGCCATAATTGTTAATTTGAAATTGTTGCTGCTTTATTGATAAGAAGGACGAAAAATTTGAATGTCCACTTGTTAACTATTTGAGTTAGTTCAAATTTTTCAGCAATACCTTTCTGCTTGAAAATTTTGGAGAGATATCCACTCACTTGGAACTTTGAGTTCTATTAACGACTGCCGACTGTAGCTGTTAGTAACAGATTTGCCATAATACTAACTACGAAAGAGTAAAACCTTGAACCATGAGGTTGAATTTCTTTACGAAGATTCGAGCAAAAATCTTATGAACAACTCAAAACAAGCGAATCCCACTGGGTACTTGTAGCGCTTCATAAGAGCGAGTGTAAAAAGTCTTCAGTTTCGTATGTTTAATACAAGGCGTTTTGTACTAAGCGAAGGGCGATCCACTTAGTGACCTGTGCTTCTGGATAGGTGGGCGTGACGTTGTTCTAAGACACGTTTTTTATAATAATGTAAAATTTAGACACAAAATCGGATTTAATTTGTGTAAGAATTGTACACAAGGCATTACAGGCTCGAATCTGGATTTCTTTACAAAATTTATTGTATGGTATAAACTGATGAGTACTCACCAAATGGTGGTGATAGAACACTTGTCCGCCAGTTCACATTTGTCGACTAATGGGCGACAGTTTTCATAAGCCCTTTTTTGCGTGCAAAAGGTGAGAGAAATGGTAAAGAGTCAGAATATATCTTTTACTAGATTTTCGGTACCACATATGACGTAGATGCTCTCGGATAGTTTCATTAGACGTTAAGTTAGGGAAACCAGTTTCCATCGAATATCTCACGGCTGACTCTTATGCTCTGAGAATTCGAACAACAGGTTAAAATATGACCTCCTCTTGTGTGGGACAGGCAACAAAGCGAGCAGCTGCGTATTTACAGTAGAGTAATGGTCGGAGACTGATCACTCGGGCTTCCACTTTAGTGCATGAACTAGTGCTAGTCGCTAACTGATTGCCAACTTTCTTTTTTGTGAGGAATAATTTCCGAACTGTGGCAAGACTGAACAATTAAGAATACTCGTCTAGAAGAGCCATAAGCTGCTGAATCGGCAAGTCGCACAAGTTTTTTGCTCCTTGGTAATTTATAAGAAGCTCCTGGATGGCTTATAATACGAGGTCATTCGACAAGTTAGTGTAAAGAGAGGTAACGTCGAAGAACTTTTTCACGTGTGCGCTGTTGGGACGCACTTTACGTGAACTCCTCAGGAACAACTGAGCGTTCGTATGGTGGGCTGAAAGGTATCGCAGCAAACCGTGAGATTACTATGACAAGTAACCATGCTGTTCTATTCATGCAACTGAGTGTTTGTAAGATGGGCCGGTGCGTCCGTCTATAAATGATAATGGGAATCAACTTTGAACAATGATAGAATGTGTTAGAGGCCATCAGTAAATGCTAACTTATGGGTTGTTAGAAGTATACTACAAGACACGATTATAATTTAACTGTTAAATGAAAAGTAATAAATGGTTTTGAACTAGCCGCTTTTGCCACTTCGACCCATTCATTGCCTGATTGCCGGTATTGACTTTGTGTTTCCTGCTCAGCAGACAGTCGGTAAATAAATCAAATGCTTCTTCGTTATATCAATATCTAATATCACAAACTTGCCGCCTTTAACACTAACAGGCAGACTAGTGCTTTGAAGTTATCACCTTCAACTACATTCCATATTTTGTGCTTCGATGAGGTTTGTGAGGAATTTTGGATCACTCTTTCGTTGCTTTTGATACTGCCTTTCATATTTCATAGAGATGCAACCTGATTGCTTGGATGACATCAAAAGTAAATACTGTCAACGTATAGATAACTTGTTAGTGACGCTGACATGCTCGTCGCATTCCTCCATGATAGAAGTTGAATTCATCTGGCATCAAACGGCACAAAGTCCAAAACTACTTTGGTATTCACGAAAGTGGATTGAAATGACGCAGGAGAGAGCGGAGGGTAGAATCTCCAAAACTGGCTCGGCAAATAGCCATTTACAATGCGAACAAAAACGTAGCTCTACAGAATAAGTTCAGAGTGCGCTCAAATGGATATTTAGCAAAAAAGGCCGTAAATCGTGTCCTGCCTTTCGTACGGATTATGATTAGTTACAGAATGATGTTTGAAAGAAGGCCGATTAGGTGATTTGGTAACAAGTACCAAAATAGCATCATGCTCTTTAGCGCCATGTAACTAACAATCGCTATGATCTCACCCATGCACGACGAAAAAATGAATAGTATGCCCTAACGACAAGACGCTGACTGCATGAATACGAATACAAACAATCAATCTCTTGCAAACACATGCAGCAACAAGTACTTGGCGGGACGGATAGGCCGTTTTATGTCCGTATAAAAAGATTAGCTGTCAAAGCTAGAGCTAAATCTAATCCGTCACTATGCACACTTGAAGCACAGACACACAGCAGGAAGACTTTGAAGTAGAAATAAAATTCGCGTACAGGCACATGAGACCCTAGCGCTCAGATTTCTTGAAGTGATTTGATCCTATAGCAAGTTCCTAGCATGATTCGCATGGCTGAATGCCTCGTCGTCTATTCATCAAGCGAAATCTCGCGCCATGTACCAGATCGATTTTTGTGGATCTGACGCAAGCAACTAACTACGTCGACCAGGTATGACTCGATAATGCTGATTTAAATATTGACTCTTTTTACTTCAGCATTTATCTAATCCGCCATCACAGTATCTTTTTTGACTATGCGGATCCCAGTGTTCTAACAATCAATTTGTTTTTCGTCTTCTTCTTCAACGGTGTAGAAATTGGTTGAGAGAGTCTCTTTGCAATCTCGAGAATAGCCTTGCTGTGGCGTTCAATAGGGCGTGTTCTTGACTGCCGAAGAGAGTTGGGGGTAAAACTCGGCTCCACTTTCACCGCGACGAGCATCACGACCACTCGGCCACGACGCCCTCACATTGATACTAGACCGCAAAACAAAAAACCGGTGAATATAGTAAAAGCTGATTACTATACGATTAAACACATAAATTTCATACGCCTAGATTTCGAAGTGTTTAACTGCTTAGATTGAACTTTAATATCAATCTTCCAAGCTCAAAAGGAGGAAAAATGGCCGATACGTAAGCCATTGCAATTGTCCATATAAAGGAGAAAAACTATAGTCTTGGCGTTGATTTATTCCTGTGGAATGCGCCAAGCATTCTTCTTCAATTTTCAACTTCGTTTGAGGTGATTGTACACATATTTCGCTTTTACAATGACTCGCGGTGGCCTCCCGTCGTGACGAGTCAGTGCTGCTTATCCTCTCAAACAATCTGCGACCAGTCCGGTACCAATTTATTGACTCTGGAAGGATGGATGGGTGAACTATGATTCATGAAGGCGAGATCTAACTATCGGCCTTGTTGGTAAAACAGTTGTAGAAATTCGGCCTTGTGTTCCACGCAGAGCACCTCTAACTACTCCACCAAATGCGCTCTCAACTGTCTATTTAGTACTGATTAAATCGTCTACCAGCAATCTCGTATCCACTGAAGAAATAATTTAGTGGCGGATGTAAGAGTTTCTGAATTTATGAGCATATAATGAAATAAACACGTCTTCTCATAGAACCATAACCAAGAAATCAATCACGTTCATTCACGTCATACTACTTGTTAAGAGTAATATAAACTAAATAAAAAGTTTTATTCATTTCTGTCCCACCTCAAATGAGAAAGCAGCCTTACTCGACGAAAAGCGATTAAAGAAATCAATGAGTGATTAAATGACCTATAAAATCTAAGGAAATTAATCATTTATTGTAAATGGAAACTGATGCAAGCGATTACCGTCAATTCAAACTTTGTGAAGAGAAACGAGTCAGGATCTGATCAATGCGATTATCACAATATCTTATAGCTGGGAGAAAGAAAAAAAGAAGCTTTGAAAGTTGGTGCACTCAAAAGTTGTTATTAAAAGATCTTCGATAACTGAAAAATTGCATGAGATGCATTGAAAATGACTCAAAAACTGCAATTGTTGAGCACAGCGGCTCGGTCTTTCAAAAGATTAGTTCGGCAATTGTCCATCACCTGTATCACCTGTCGTCCCGTTGATCGTCGAGTGACTCGAGCGGGTACCAGCAACTCTTCCATTTTCCCTATCGCGTGCAAGAGTAGCCAAGTGGGTCCTCCTTGCTCTAGGAATTCGCTGAGCATCATATCTTTCTTCCATCGCTTTCGTGAAGAAATCGGACCAACGGGTCAGTGGTCTTCCTTTAGAGCGCTTGACGTCCCGAGGAATCCAGTCGGTAACGGCTCTCGTCCATCGGTTGTCGTTGAAGCGCATCACGTGTCCGGCCCACCTTATTTTCGATATCCTGGCGTGTAGAACGGCGTCTCTGATTTTCGATCGTTGACGTAGGTCGGAAGTTCGGATCCTTTGTCTCATTTGCGAAATACGAGACACTCCTAGCATCGACCTTTCGACTGTGCGTTCGATAACGGCAAGTGATCTTTCATCCTGCTTACGTAGCGACCAGGTTTCTGCTGCATACGTTAGGGCAGGGATAATTGTCGAGTCGAAAAGGTGGGCACGGAGTCGGATGTTCTTTGTCCTCTTCACTACATCTTCGATGCTCTTAAACGTTCCCCAAGCCGCTCGTTTCCTCCTGCTCAACTCTGGGGCTAGGTCGTTCATCATGTTGATTTCACGACCTAGATAGATGTAACTGGAGCATTCGGAAATTGTCGTTCGGTGGGCGTGAATGGGGCATTAGAAACCCATCCGTTCCTCATGAACATTGTTTTCGTTAGATTCAGTTGAAGACCGATCTTTCCACAGGCGTTATCGAAATCAGTCAACATTCGTTCCGCTTGGCTGATGTTTGGTGTTATGAGAACGATATCGTCAGCAAAGCGAAGATGATGTAACAGTAATTAACAGTTACAGTAACAGTAATTGTCCATATGTATCAAAAATACTGCTGATCGTTTTCATATGCCAGACGGCGAAGAACCTTGCGCAGGATCACTATGCCTCAGACTTTTGAGCGTGTCAGCCATGGATGAGTCTGAGCTTTTCTCTCAGAATCGGTGGCAATAATCACATTGATTAAACTCGGTCGGTCAATCTCCTTGAATGCCTAAAACTTTCTAGATAAAGTAGACATGGACCTATAAGTAACTACTCAGAGAGAGATCCTACAGCATATCATCAGAAGTGCGAACTGATAGAAAGAATGCAAGTAAGAATGAGGAAATTTGGCGGACTCTAAGGAAAAAAGACGTATTGAGGACAGAAATGGGATTTTCTACGCTAAGAGTAATTACGAAAGGAAATAAAGGAAGGAAGAGATAAAAGTTACTCTAAAGAATTCAGTGCTTCAACAAATTTATGTGAGCTTGCTCTTGATTCTTATTGTGGGAATAAGAGAAAATAATTTTTCAAAAAAATATGAAAAAATGCGAAAATAGTACCGCTGATAATGTCTGCTTGATTTCCGGAACACTTCTCACGAAGTAACCTTCTCCACCTAGAGCTTTACAGAGATTATCATAACGACATTCGGCCGATAATGACAGGACTGGATATCTGAAAGGAAAAAAAACTGTAATCAAGCAAATCTATGAATTATTCTTGGTAAAGGAAGCAAAAAGTAGTCCAGTGACTGTTCACATCTTATTGAAGGACAAGGGATAAAGCTCTTGGCGTTGATCATTCCCTGAGTTATGCGCCATGCATTCGTCTTCAATTTATACCTTCGTTTGAGGTGATTGAATGTATATCTGGCCTTTACACCTGCTCGCTGTGGCCTCTCGCTGTATCGATTTAGCGCTGCTTATCCTCCCAGACAAGTCTGAGATCCGTCTGGTACCAACTTACCGACACTTAGGGATGCAAGGCTTGGTGAGCCATGAGCGCGAGACCGAACCATCGACCTCGCAGTGCACCCTCTAACCACTGCGCCGCATGCGCTCTCAAATTTCATTATTACTTCACTTACTTAAAAATCGTGTGAAAACATAATATTGAATTTTTCGGTTCTGTTGATACATCATCAACTCTTTGCTGTTTGACGTTGCGAGTTCTCTTTAAGAGACTCCAGCGCGACGCTTCATATATGATACGTGCGCATTGGGGGAGACTAGCCGAGATGCATCTTATTTAAAGCATTTTCTTAATCGTTCATTTTGTCGTATAGGCTTTCTGCTGGTGCGTTTTTTACAGCAGTTCAATATTCACCACTGATACCGTAAAAAGCGTCGCCTGAGACAAGCTCCATTCTTCACAGCTTAGAACGATTGAATTACCTTTTTTGATTAGTTCATATATATATATATATATATATATATATATATATATAATGTGTATATAACAAACATTACATTACTTACATAAATTTACTAAATGTTATCCGCTATGAGACTCGATTCCATCAAAATTTCTGACGCATAAAAGGTAATTGGCATTTGGAAAACACGTTGAAAAGAACACGAAGTTTGGAAAACACGTTGAAAAGAACACGAAGGGAAATGTAGAGCGAGATTTGCAGAAGAAAGGAAAGAGGCGTTTATTATGGACACTTTGGTCGAGGTGCATCACATATATTTAACAGCACATCCATGCAAGCGAAAGTGACGGAATTTACGTCCACCGCGCCTACATGCGAAATTTCTACGCATCGTCATTGTTCAATGAACATTCTTCGGAGGGAATTGGCCGACTTCACTTGTCCATCAAACTTGCACCCATGCATCTCCCGTGTCCACAGACGCTCCTATCCTGTACTCAGTTTGCTAACACTAGCATCCGTTCTAAGCCCAAATCAACATATCCGCGTACACGCCTGAACTGCACAAACACTTGCATGCAACAGCATCTAGATGCGGACTCGAGTGTTCACCAAACTAGCATGATTTCAATGATTTTCTGATTTTGCTCCTTCCCTCTGTTTCTTAGCGTTTTCCAAACTCTTACAAATATCCCTATACGGTCTTTCTTTTCAGTCCAAATACTGCAGTTAACTAAAAAATGGAAATGGTTCGTTTCGCAGACCTCTTTAGATAGTAACAGTCGCTGTTATGGCTATGTATGATGGATTTTCAAGGGCTTCGGCGACCGATCGCTTCAAAATATTGACCGGAAGACAATTTTCCGCCATTAAGCGCTATCGCATCGCAAATGATTTGATCAGTTCCTAATTCGATTCTTAGAGTTCCAAATAATCTTGTAGAGATAAATAACATAGATTTCCAGTTCGCCTCCATTGACTTGCTGAGGTTCACTAGGCGAACAAGTTAGCGTTTACTAACTAGGAGAAACGAACTGAAGTGTCGGGTCTCCATCCATCGCTTTCATATCTTCTGGGAGCATTCCACGGTAGATTCCGCTATTGTTTAATACAACGGTGACAACAGGCAGTTCATATCTGAACATTGAAGGGTTATAATAAATTATTCGCTCAGCTAAAATTATGTAGTGAAAAACCATTACAACTTCCTGATATCTTGCAATCGTCTCAATTTCCATTGCCGAGAAGCCGAAGGCGCTATCACCTTGGACGACAAGGACTTTCGTGGCTGGCGAATGATCACGGCGATACAGGGCAGCGGCTAAGGCGTAACCTTGCCCCACTCCCATGGTTCCTTGAACGAGTCACCGATTTCGAATAACTCAAACGATATCTTCATGGCAATCGAATATAAAACAGTATGGCATGAAGACTAATTCGAGTCATTCATTTTTTCCTATATCTAGTTTTTAGTATGATCTCTTCCAAGTTTCGAGCGCTTTCCTTGCTCGTGGAGAATCTCATAGTCGATATTCGGATGCAGGCAGGAGGTCGAAGTGGGCCGCATTGGTTTAAAATGGAAGTTATTCTAAATTAGAAGAATATCAATGATTTCACTGGTTGAATTATCTCATTCAGTAACGCTGAACTGATCTTCGATATGAGTATCTCTCACAACGATTTGCGAAAAAAATCAACATTATGGATATGATTCGAGGATTCCTTGAAGTTGATGGAGAGTCATACTTTCAGATGATTGAACGTGTGAGAGGGCCACTGAGGGGTTCCACTTACACTCCACCAATCATTTAGGATTTCAGGTGACACATAATGGGTAAAGGTAAACCGTTCAACGATGATCAATACCTAAGTGGCGCACTATAATCATGCACGATATATGGGCATTCAGAAAAGGTTGAATGCACATCTAACCTACAGAATGACTTTGGTGATTCATCGATGCGTCAAGTAAGTGTTTTTGTTCTATCCAGGCAAGTCCGACCTTGACTTGTGGACCACAAAGGAATGAGAGGCTCGTCGAGCACGAGGTGTGCCCTACTATTCGTTATCCACGCTCAGAGGCAATACGATTTCAACATATTCTCATCGTAATTTTCTTCCCTAACTGAAAAATCTGATAGTACAAACCAAACGTTCCAGCATCAAGACGACGTCTTGGTAACACCGATGGCATCATGGTCCTTCCAATATCCATCGTATTCGCGCCTTCACTCACGACTAGCACATAGTTTTCAGCCAGAAATTCACGAATCTCAATAAACATGCGTTAGGTGATTTCAGACTAGTCAATCAGTATAACCACTTTTGAGGTATGAAATTGTCCTGTTTGTAAAATCTTGTATCAAATTGAAGTTACTGAAAATTGAAATCCATCCACTTAGAACCGCATGGATGAAGAGATATAAGCAATTATCAAAACGTCACTTGGATTTTGAACACACGGTTACCTTTTCTGGTGGATCACGTGCTACCACTAAGACATTGTGTCCCTTATTCGGCCTCATGTTAGCGATATTTCAGCTCTATAGGTACTATTAATATTAATTTGTCAACAGAATAGATCTAAAGAGCACAAATCGGCATGTAAACCTAGTAAAACCGGAGCTGCAATCAAGATCATAAAGACTAACTGATACTAATTTTTCATCGCCGATGAAACACATGATTAGGTCTCTCTGCTCGTGAAAGCTTACCAATAACTATGCATGTAATCTGGGTTTTCCCGAATAAATGCAACGCCAATTCGCATCCACTGATTACTGTAAGCTTTTGGAGCATTCACATGAGTGGAATTTTGGATTGCGTTATATCCTACAATGTTTCATCGCCGGCATTCTTCCGTCTTCAATCAGGGTGACGTGAGTGGCTTCTTACTAATCTAGCGATGATTGCGAAAGAGAATTTTTCTCTATCAATTGGAAGAAGTTATCCGCAATGATCAGCGTGATATGAATGACGTTGAAGATTCAACTGCGAGATTAGAGAGACCAAAAAAGTTAATGAGAGCTACTATTGGAATTAAAATTTCGGATCTATTTCCTTTGTTTTACTGAGCCGTTTCCATAGTGTTTTTTTTTCTGTGCGGATCCCAGCACTTCTAGCATTCAATTTGTTTCTTCGTCTCCTTCTTGGAGGTCGTAGAATACTGTTTGAGTGAGTCTTCTTTCTCAAGAATAACCTTGCCGTGGCGTTCCATAAGGCGTTGTCGTTGATTACCAGAGATAGATGGGAAGTGGAACTCTGCTCCACGTACGCCGCGACGAGCAAAACAATCACTCTTCCACGGCGTCCCCGAAATTTTAGATTAGGAGTAAGAATTGATAATGGAAACCGTTTTGCAGGACTCCTATCTGCATAATGTTTTTTTTACAAAAGCTTTATTGGAAAAAGATAGTCGCTGCAGAAATAGCAATCATCTACGGTACTGAGACGCTTCGGGTACCTACAGGGATCACTCATATTCTTAAAAGGAGGAGATGGTGTCTACTTGTCACAGCTGTAGTCTCACCATTTTGCATTTGGATTCGATTACTGGATTCAGTCTTGGCTACATTTGTGCCTCGTGAAGAAGCCACTGGCCAAACTACAGGTCCGAAACTACTGTTTTGTTGACTCAAGAGTTCTCGCAGCACTCTGCTATGCAGCAGAGACGTGGGATGACTTCGATGACCTCAAGAACATGAAAACATCTCTCAGAGTGCGTGAACTAAATCTTCCGACCTTTAGTCGGCACTCGCAACGCCTAGCAAGTTTTTGGAGCTCACATCTTCAAAAAACTATCCCACCTTCGGAATTTAGAACTATATGCCTTGATAGTGGAACACAGATGAGCCGCTTACTTAATGAAAGGAACAACAATATGTACAAAAAGATTAGTAGAGTGGACTTTAGAGATTAAATGTGTTCTCTTGAACAACCACTTGAATGACAGGTAAAACTTTTGTAACTAAAAATCAACCACGCGAAGATACGAGTGGAACTTGTGCTGCGGCATGTACAATTCGTTAACACCGGCCGTCCAAGTATCATAGTAATTAATTACAGGCCTGCGCTTAAGGCTTGATAACAAGCTGAAGTCATAGTATCACCTTACTTGTATACTTGGATACTTGGACGCTCCATCTTCACAAACTCTGAAAACCCTAGTACATTTTCCATTTTCCATAATGGTATCCGCTTCTGTCATAGTTCACCATGCTCGCAATATGTTAAGTTTGATGATTTGTTCTGCTAAGAGACAAAATCTATTCCGCATTAACATCATAAACAATGTGTCACATATTCTTCATCCCCAGGATAAGTGGAGAACATGTTTTGCAGCTTTGAAACATTACTGGTGTATATGTAGCGTAGTAGTTGAGTGGTATTGAGTGATGAGCTGCCATCTGTTCAACAACTGCCCTGAAATCTGTTCTGGTGTAAAAAATGATTCATAGTAAAAGATAAACCGAATTCGCCGATCTTTGACTACTTATAGGTTATAAGATGCCGAAGAGCAAATACGGACTGCTTGAAAAGAAATATCACTTGAAAATTTGCGACTTAAAGAAGCTGGGATAAAGAGGAAGAGTGAAAAAATAATATGTAATACCTGTTCTTATCAATATTCTCCCTCAATTCGGTCATCCATTTGCTATGCTCAGGAAATCTCCAATCTCCTAATCTCAAAATCATCTGCAACAAGAAAATTACTGAGTGGATCCACTTCATGTTTACTCAAGAATTTTCTTGATACTGATTTTTCACTCTCCTTTGCGAATTACTGATTTTTTGTTAATGACTTTCTGTGGAAGGAAAAAACAGACTGCTACCAATCTTGTTCAAAAGCTGACTGCAGTCCAGATGGAAACATCGAACCCAGCTACCTGAGGAGTACAGGGAGAATTGACTTGATCACGTCCAACATTCAACGACGGTCACATCAAAAGGGAAAAGGCGGCGCTGAACGCACCCCGTAAAGTGTTGGAAGAGCTTTGTGAATGATAGATTCGAGAAAATGAATCGAGTGCGAGGTAAGCAGGTATTCGCACAGGTGGCAGAGATTGGTCGTATAAAATAAAATATCGTTAACTTTCAAAAATATCCAAGTAACTATTATTATTGTAGGAAATGCAATCTTCGCAAAAAGCGCAAGCCATCACATAATCAAAGAAGAGACAATGAAATCAGTGATTAAATGTTGAAAATTTCCCCGTTCAATTGACCCCTGAACAGTTTTTTTCCTGATGTGGGGGTCCCAGTACTCATAGCATTCAATTTGTTTCTTCGCTTATTGAGAACTCCATCTTTTTCAGGATTGCTTAGAATATTTGTGGGGCACGTCTCCTTGCAAACTCGAAGATAACCGGGCTTGGGCTCCCGTAGGGCGTCGTTATTGATTGGCGGGGAGAGTTAGGAGGTCGTGAGATCAGTTCCGCTCCAAACCGCACCGAACATCACTAGCCACTCGGCTGCATCCCGAATTTAGAATAATAAAATGAAGGTAGAAAATAAGTGCCTATTGATAATCCGACAAATCAAGCAAGAGATTGTTCTGACTTACCAAGTCCAGAGTTTCTCCAACGTCTCCGAGCAACGCAACTGTGGTCGGCACATTTTGATGGAATTCCTCGGGAGAAATGTCGATCTTAATGTGAAAATGTGATGCCAGTGATTACTGTGTCAATGAACTCTTCATAGGGATATATACCTGTATAATTTTGACATTCGGACTGAAACGTGGTGATTGACCAAAGTGTAGCATCCAATTAAGTCTTGCTCCAATTAGTAGCACAGAGTCAGACTCACCCAGGGCAAATGATCGAGCTGGAGCAACCGATCTGAAGAAAATCTCTGATTCTTACTAAAACTTCAGTGCTCTATATTAGCATCCATAATCAATACTAAAGATTTTTTAAAATTAATATTTATGAACCTTGGATGAGTATCGGTACAAATTCCTTTACCACCTGGTGTTGATAGCCACGGTAAACCGCTCTTAGTTGAAAATTGCTGCACCATCGTCGGTCCACGCTCCGACCATGCAGCTCCTGAAACTTCTGCGATTTCTCGTCACGAACCTTTTAATAAGTCCTTAGTCCTTCTATTTCAAAATTTCTCAGCAGCTTGGTATCAATTTTAGGGAATTTCCAAGACTAGACCAAACAAGCTGCAATAGACTTAAACGGAAATAGTCAAAACGTAGAAGTGAGCGACTATGAAGTACAGTTTTTGACGAAGTTTTCAATAAGCTCACAGATTGCATTTTTTTGCTCAATTTTACCTTATGTGAACTACATGTATCTTCCTAGCTGCCAGTATTAGTGAAGCAGGCAAGCACCATGCGATTTCTCCTAGCCTGTATTCTGGTGTCTATCGATTTACAGAATACGGCTGATAGTAGATAAGATTTCATCAAATATTAATGTTCAATTTAACAATAAACTCAGTGATGCAGAGTGGTGTGCAAAAACGTCTGCGTCGGCCGGAATACGAACCCAGATCTCAATCTTTCCGGGAGCATGTGCTAAACCGTTGCACCACCGGCGCTCATTTTGAACTCCGCTCTTTCTACGCTAGAACGCGTTATCTGTCAATAGCCAATCGTCAACGGTGTGGCGGGGCAGTCATTATCGACATTGAACCCACTTATGTTGACAGACATTGGGTTTCAATAATCAAGAGGAAATCGTTTTATTTGACCGCCTAATGCGGTGTTATGATGTTACAATAAACTCAATGATGTAGAGTGGTGTGCAAAAACGTTCTCGTCAGCCGGGATTCGAACCCAGATATCACTCTTTCCGGGAGCAAGTGCTAAATCGTTGCACCACCAACGCTCGTTTTGCACTCCACTCTTTCTACGCTGGAACCTTTTCAGTTAACTTAGTCTAACCTTTTCCAACGATGACAAGAGGTTTCTGAGCTTCCTTGATCATCTCGATGGCATTGTGTACAAGCTGCACTGGTGGAAGCGATACGGATGGTGGCAATGTTACCTTTGGAATAACCCTAAATCTATTTTAGTCTAAAGTCGATTGGAAAAATGCGAGAATATTTATTTTAACGTCTCTTACGAATGTCATTAGAGTAATTACTGTTGGTTGTGAGAGAAGAAATGTATAACCATGGATTGCCTACAATGTGACACAGCAGTAATGAAATACAATGACAGAAATGACGTAATATCGTTAAAAAAACGGAGTAGATAATTAGTTGAGAATGTTTAGTGCATGGAAGATCATGTATTGAAAAGTAAATATTCCCAAAAGAAATCATTGCAGTAAGCGAGAGCAAATGTTACTTATTTTACATGCCACAGATATTATTATGTTCACGATACTGGAAAACGAAACGATCGACTAACGCATTTTTATCCTCTTCTACAGAGCTAAGTACCAGATTTCCGGAATGTCGATGTAAACGGCTCCTGGACGACCGTACATGCATTCTCTCACGGCCTGGAATGGAGTAAGCCAAAATGATTTGGAGCCTCAGTGAATAAAGACTTTTAATAAATATTTTTACACATTATTGCTCGTTTTAAATATTTAAGCCCTTGTGGTGCAGCGATTGAAGGTGCAAATGCAATAAACACACGGCCTTTGGATCGATTCTGTAAGGCTGGCTCACTTAGCCTCTTCTCCTTCAAGGCCGACAGAATAGCGCCAGACTTGTTCGAGACGATAGTAACACTGACTTGATAGATTCGTCACGAGTCATTGTATAGGCCATATATTTATTCAGTCACTTCCAACGATGATAAAGCCGACTATTCTCAGGAATCGATCAAATCCACGAACTTTACCCTACATCTGTTTTACATATTTTTTTCCTCTATGAGTGATCTCAAAACCAATTATGTGCTTCACTTAGCGCCGTCAAGTGATAGGTACTGGCTTGAAAGTAACACAAAAACGAATCTACCTTTATTCTGTCGGTTGCTTCAAATGCACTTCATATGCACGCAATAAATGTAAAAGTTATGCCTTTTCGTGAATTATGTA
>JAHQIW010002111.1:0-16231 GCA_019055375.1 Parelaphostrongylus tenuis | reverse complement strand
GGCCTTTTCATGTGAAGGGTGGAGGAGAGTGACGGTGCATAATACTTTCGTCATTAGGCTTTCGGAATCACTTCGCAATGTGGCTGTTATTGGATATATTGATTGGCACGTTCAGAACAAATATTAAGTTTTTTTCGGCACCTCATATTAGTGTTCCCTTCACAATTCAAAACGTGTCCATCTCCTCCTATGGGAGCAGGCAATCACGCAATCATCCACATATCTGCAGTATAGGAATAGTCAGAGATCAATCAGGAGATTTTTTTCTTTTTAGACACAAAAAGCAATAGCTAGGCAGAAGCCGGTAGCCGTTGGTCTCATTGCCAACTTGTTCATTCCGATTACAACTTGATGAAAGCGGCAAGTTGAAGGTATTTTGGCGTTCGCTGATGACTCAAATCTATGTTTGGTGATTTATGCTAAAGCAATGAACACGTTTGGCTAATTGGGCTGTAAGGAACCTAATCTTTCCAAGCTCTGAAGAGGACAGAACAGCCATCCGCTGTTTGCATTAATGTAATTATAGCAACGCGAGTTTTGGCTTACAAAGATAAAAGTCCGAATTGTTTAAAAAAAGTCGAGGTAATAGATAGACGTCTTGGAAATGTTTTTCTTAGACATATTACACGCCAATTTTAAATCACACTGACAGTGGCAGGTGACGAGAGGAATTGCGATACAAATAGGCTCGAAGCCAACATTCAATTCGCTTTGTTCACTACACTTCACCAAGTCACTATTGGCCATATGCCACGATGATGTCGTGGTTTGCACGGCATACTTATCCCAGAAAACAACTTTCCTCAAAAGAGGAAACTGCTTCAACCAAAAATTTTTGAATCAACGTATGTTTGGTTTGAACAAGTACTATCGTTGCGGTGCAGTACAAATTTCTTCCTGGTTCATCGCATGGACTGCGAATTTCTGCCGCCTTGTTTCCCACGATGATGCAGCGACGTGGGGGTATTAATCGCTTACCGCAAAAACTAACAATTAATTCGGAAATGAACTTTGTTTTTTTCTTACAACATTGCACTGTAGAACATCTTGTGACCGCATTTTGCAATTTCAGCTGATTACACCCCCAGAGTGGTGACACTTTTATCAATGATCACTCATTAGAGGTTTTAAAAATTTTACCATCAGATATTTGAACGAATCAATGATTGATCAATCATCAAATCATGGTCAATGACAAACGAATTGATTCGTTCGAACAACTAACAACCCGTATCGGACGATTACGGTTGAAACGATGTGGTTCTATGCCGGCTTTGACCATCTTCGTTGCTTACGCACCAACATCAAGCTATGACGAAGACGAAGTCGAAGCGTTCTATATGGACCTCGAAAAATTCTTCAGAGAAGATCATACATTCTTCAAGGTCATTGTCGGAGATTTTAACGCAAAAATTGGACCTAGAAGAACGTCTGAAGAACGTCACATAGGGACCCACGGACTAGAATGGAATGAACAGGGTGAGAGGCTATCCGAGTTTATCATGACGACCCAAACCATCCATGGTAACTCGCAATTCCAAAAGCCTCTCTCTCAGCGATGGACGTGGGAGTCTCCCAATGGAGAGTACCATAACGAAATAGATCACATCATAGTAAATCGAAGGTTTTGCCTGACCGACGTCGCTGTTGTTCCCAAGTTCTACACGGGATCAGACCATCGCCTCCTTCGCGCAACGTTCCGATTTTCGAGGAGAGGAGAGAAAGCCGCTAAATTCAAACAACGAAGTCCCAGAACTACCATAAACTGGGATGTATTCAAATCATTAGTCGGCTCTTGGGAAGATACCGTTGTCGACAACATCGACGAAGAATACGATCGACTCGTTGAATATCTTCACGTTGGCGCTAAAAAGCCGAGAGTCCTAAGGTCACGAAGAGACGCTTGTCTCCGCAGACACTCGAGCTGATACGTCAACGTGGAATCGCACGAGCCGCAGGCAACCGAAACCTTACGTCCGAACTTGCGAAACGATGCAGAGAAGCGATAAAAGAAGACCTTAAAGAGAGAAGAGCAGCAGTTATGGCAGAAGCTGCAGAAGCTGGGAAGAGCATTCGCAAAGCCCAGCGAGGCTTCGCCAACTATAAGACCAAGATGATTGCACTCCGATACCCTGACGGGACACTTACAGCTTCCAGAAGGGCTATGGAGAAAATCATCCACCAGTACTACTCGGATCTCTTCGCTAGCCATGTTCTCTTACCGTCATATAAATTGAAAGAGGACGAATATGTCGTTCCACCGGTCCTTCCTTCCGAAATCCGACATGCTATATCGTCGGTGAAAAACAGAACAACACCCGGTCCAGACAGGATTAGACCAGAACACCTGAAGAACCTGCCGCCAGTTCTCATCAACACCCTGGCTCGGCTCTTCACTCGCTACCTGTCAGAATGCAAGGTCCCTATTCAATGGAAAACCAGCAAGACCGTATTGTTGTTCAAAAAGGGAGACCTTCACGACATAGGCAATTATCGCCCAATCTGCTTGCTGTCCGTTGTCTATAAACTCTTTACTCGAGTCATCCTGAACAGGATTGACAGAACACTGGACGAAGGACAGCCATGCGAACAAGCAGGGTTCAGAAAAGGATTTAGTACCATGGACCACATCCACACGATCACAAGACTCATTGAAGTTTCGCGAGAGTACAAACAACCACTCTGTCTCACTTTTATCGATCTGAAGAAAGCCTTTGATTCAGTGGAAACAGAAGCGGTTATAGAGGCTCTGGATAACCAGGGCGTCCCTACTCGGTACATAATGATCCTTCGTGAGCTTTATAAAGATTTCACGACCAGAATATCTCCATTCTACAACAATATCACCATTGACGTAAGAAGAGGGGTTCGACAAGGCGATACAATATCGCCAAAACTATTCACTGCCACCCTACAAAACGTCATGCGAACATTAGAATGGGACGAAATGGGAGTGAAAATTGACGGTCGACAATTAAACCATCTTCGCTTTGCTGACGATATCGTTCTCATAACACCAAACATCAGCCAAGCGGAACGAATGTTGACTGATTTCGATAACGCCTGTGGAAAGATCGGTCTTCAACTGAATCTAACGAAAACAATGTTCATGAGGAACGGATGGGTTTCTAATGCCCCATTCACGCTCAACGGAACGACAATTTCCGAATGCTCCAGTTACATCTATCTAGGTCGTGAAATCAACATGATGAACGACCTAGCCCCAGAGTTGAGCAGGAGGAAACGAGCGGCTTGGGGAACGTTTAAGAGCATCGAAGATGTAGTGAAGAGGACAAAGAACATCCGACTCCGTGCCCACCTTTTCGACTCGACAATTATCCCTGCCCTAACGTATGCAGCAGAAACCTGGTCGCTACGTAAGCAGGATGAAAGATCACTTGCCGTTATCGAACGCGCAGTCGAAAGGTCGATGCTAGGAGTATCTCGTATTTCGCAAATGAGACAAAGGATCCGAACTTCCGACCTACGTCAACGATCGAAAATCAGAGACGCCGTTCTACACGCCAGGATATCGAAAATAAGGTGGGCCGGACACGTGATGCGCTTCAACGACAACCGATGGACGAGAGCCGTTACCGACTGGATTCCTCGGGACGTCAAGCGCTCTAAAGGAAGACCACTGACCCGTTGGTCCGATTTCTTCACGAAAGCGATGGAAGAAAGATATGATGCTCAGCGAATTCCTAGAGCAAGGAGGACCCACTGGGCTACTCTTGCACGCGATAGGGAAAAATGGAAGAGTTGCTGGTACCCGCTCGAGTCACTCGACGATCAACGGGACGACAGGTGATACAGGTGACCATCAGATAGTAGAACTCATCTCTCGGCTTACAAAATTGTTATTCCGAAGACGATAAACTAGCGTGTTATTTTAATAGGTTGGGTAGAAAGTTTTGAGGAAATGCTTGTAACTTTTTTGGGTGTCAGCCATTTTCCGTGTTTTTTGCTCATTTGGAAGCCCGTCTTCTCTCGCATGTTGATTGGTAAATTACTTATCTACTTCTTTCAAGATGGAGTTGACAAGTGAGCAGATAGGTTGTTATGATGCACCAATGGCTGTTGGGGTTCAATGCAACGGTGGTAAGTGAACGCATCAATCAATCAATCAATTTTATGCTCACGAAATCGATCTTCTGCTGGAGAATAGGCAGGAAGTGCTTGAGGTTGAAGAGGAGTACTTTGACTATTAGTTTTGTTTTTGCTCGGGTGTAATGGGTGTATAAATAAATGTCTTACAAGCATTTTCTTAGACCTTTTTTCCAACCTGTTATAGAACCTTCCACTCACGGTTCACTGATACGGAATCGTATTTTGTCCCGGAAAGAACCTACATTTGAATTCAAGTGCCACGACACTAGAATCAAAGATTACCGAAGTTTCTCATGTGTCAGTGAGATTTCGCGGAGCGCACTGAATTGCGGAAATATCGTGGTTTGTCTGCCCAAGAACAACTAATCAGGAGCGCAGTCAAAAGTGTTGAATCACATACCGTTTTACGAGAATTAGGAATGCTGTATGTGACTGAATAAACGGCTTCATGCTGCTTTAGGCAGTATGATTACTAAGCACTGAGCCGTTTCACAGTGATATTCTTGATCTTCTTCAGACACCATACTGTGTCTAATCAGTGATCTGCAGCCCAACAAATAAAGAGCTTCACCACTATCTACATAATGAGGAATCTAATGTCAATGTTGAATGTTAAAGAACTCTAAATGAAGAATATTATAGTCCTTTTCAGCCGAAGCGACACGGGAACCATTGCATTATAGCCTGATTAGTCAATTGCTCTCAGTTTGCTGCATTTTGAATAACGATTTTCATTAATAAGTGCGCACCTATTCAACGTTCCTTCAGATTAAAAAATTAGCAAGAGTTTGCTATAAAGAGCAATTGACAGCGCTATGTACTAAGTAATTTTGATTGCCACAGTCTTGCAGACCACTGCTTTCAAACATTATCAACAGTGATTTTTACTTCGCTCAATGTGAAATTTAGTTCTTGAGGTATCTTCTCACTTGAATTTGACATACAAATTTACGGTCCCAAATTTTTTCTAATGACCATAATCGTGAATTAGGTTTTCAGCTTGATTTATACTTCACTCAACTATTATATCACTCTTAGACTGAATGTTAGAATTACTGGAATTCGCACGGTAAAACGAACACTGCGATGACGGATAACAAAGTACCTAATTTATCACTTCATCATATTACTTGACACGGATCACAGTCAATTCGTTTGCCTATCCTTTTCTTTTCCTGCCGTAGAATATTGATTGAGCACGTTTTTTTTTTGTAACTTCAAGATCGGCCTCACTGTGGCATTCCATGGAATGTTCGTTGTTAACGGCCGGATAGTGAGGATAGAGGGGCTAAAGGAAACAGCACTGTACGTCACAACGAGCATCACAACCACTCGACCACGCCCCTTCTCTCCTAACTCCAACATTCACACTATTATTGAAAGTCCACAAAGAAATCTCTGCAGCGTTGGTGGGTGGCGATTAAGGATATTGAAGGTGGCGCAGAAGCGACCAAGTGCTCCTGAGAGACGCAGATGGTCAGCGAACAGACTCTCTGGTTCTGGAGCCTAATTGAATAAACTTTTATACCTTTATTTCGAGTGCTTTGTTTACCACGCTCAATCAATATATCCTTTCATTATTATTTGAGCCAATTTGTCATGTGGTCTGGTAAGGGCTCTTGTACAACCCGATACACGTGTTTCGTCCTTACACACTCGTCAGCCGGGCAGAACAAGTCGTCTTTCGATCTTTTCTAGTCAGTTCTCTCGGGAGCCTTACACTCCTTATAAAGAGTCATCTCTTCTGGATAGATACATAGCGCTGAACAAAACTAATCTTAATAAGAAATGAACCTTACTTGTTTTTGAACACGCGGAAGGCTTTGGTGAGTCCACTTGCACATACGAGAATGCATTATCCGCGAGTAAGAATTTTGGGAATTGCCAGGCATAGTAGTAATGTAAGTGTAATCACTCAAAAGATGCTCAATACGACAATATACAACTTCATTGAGCTCTAGATAGTACTCGAAGCACACCTCATTAGAAATTTTCTTTACTAACTAACTGCAAGTAGATATTTCTGTACCATCGGAATTTGAGTAAGGTTAGGAAAACCTGCAATGGGATCGTTCAAGATGCTTATCGGCCAACGACTATTAATGCCTCTTCGGCATAACTGAATAGCATGAAAAAAAGTATTAGAAAAGAGCAAAGTAACTTAAAATTAGGAAGGATGAATGACTTGAGAAAAAATAGTAATGTGCTATACGTCACGAAGGGAAAGCAGACGACGAATGTGATTCGCTGAAATGCTAATCTCACTGAGTAACTCATCCAGAAACGATCGGTGTCTCGGCATCGGTAAAAGCTTGTGCCACTCATTTGAATTGCTTGAGGTGTTCAGGATGTATGGACAAATTACTGCACCTCTAACCACTGAGCTAGGCAGCTAGTGGAGATGCTATCACAAATAAATTTGAAGCTAATCACCACTTTTTCTCTCGTGGATCTCCAATCTCCATAGCCATTATTTATTATGACGTCGCGTTTATGCGTTTGTAAAACAGTTGCTCCCATTTGGTGAGCAAGCTCCACAAAATCTCCTATGTTTCTCGAACTGCTGAATCGCTGCCATATGTGTCTTGGAGGAACTCCAAAACCGTCGGCTCTCACCGGTAAAGTTCTGCAAACTCCCTATAAAGGCCCTTTATGCTCTCAAGGAGGATGGTCTTAACTAGTATTCAGAACCGAGGGCCAAATTCACTCTTGAATTTGAACACAAATGAATCATGGTCGCAAGGTAACAACGAATTTTTTACTCATCTCTTTGTGAAAATCACCATTCATCACAAAATTCACGCAACATAACGTCAATCCTTTACAAATTGTGACTTTTCAACCAGCTTTTGGAATGCTACTGTCATCAACGGCATCAAGGAGAAAGACTAGTAGGACCCATCTAACATTGCGATGGTGCAACGAAAGCTATGAACTCAATATCGAGAATAATTCTTGTCTTGAATGTCCACAAGTTTGGACATTCAGCTTTAATTATTTACTCACTCTTTACATGCATTTTTAATAAATGTATTGTGAATAAAAATGGTACTTTAATATGGCTCATGTTTTTCAAAATCGGCAGAAATTTATCACAGCAGTCATTTCCTTCTAATTGACAGTGATACTATCAGTTAATAGAAGAATGTTTTTGCACGGCTGTATCAGTGTTAACCATATCACTATCTGTTCAAATGCGTGTTCAAGCCGCGACAAATCAAGTTTCAGCTTCATTCTCTGAACAGTTGAACTGGTTTCATAAGCGTCATTAGCTGCTTCATTTCACGAAAATAGGCTTATTCGACGTCTTCCTAATTATTGTCCGTCGTTTGTTGATCTTTGATTACTCACGATAGTTTGCAAAGCATTTTCATCTTTGTTTCTGTGCACAATTTTTTTGATTCACTCTAAACAAATTATACCTCAGGTGGATCTTCTTTTTTTCGCCCATCATAATTGGTACTAGTATCCTTATTATTATGGACGTTAAGGGAAGAGACGGTTGGGTAGTCTGTGATGCAGCTGATTACGAAGCCGTCAGAAAACAGGCGTTGGTTCGACCCCGTCCACCACCTTCTCTTGCAGTTATTTAGAAATGCCTTAGTCAGATTACAGTCAAGATCGGAAAAAAATTTGATTTGGCCAGCAATCTAAGGCATTCATAATGGCGAAATCCCCATGCAGCACTCGGGATAACAGGTGGAATGTTCGACGATCTGAGAATCTAAGAGCTTTTGAAATCCTTCTTCAGCTTCGTCAAACGATTCAAATCGGCAAACCTTCAAAAAACTGTTGCATTTATATCAACAGATCGACTGTTTTTGAAACCCCCAAAAAACATTCAATATAATTCCAAAAAAAGAATGATTTAAGCTCAAAAAGGGGTTGGTAAGCCCAGGGTCATACACCGGTGTTTCGGAGGTTCGTCCTCCTCATCAGTGACCCCCGCCCCACATTCAGCCCTGCATTGAAGCAAGGAGGGTGGCGTATGTGGTGATGGCACAGTGTACTATGACACTGTACCATCACCACCTCTCAGTCGATAGATTTTTGCTGTTAGATCAAAACTATATCAAAAGATCGACTGTTTTTGAAACCCCCAAAAAACATTCAATATAATTCCAAAAAAGAATGATTTAAGCTCAAAAAAGGGGTTGGTAAGCCCAGGGTCATACACCGGTGTTTCGGAGGTTCGTCCTCCTCATCAGTGACCCCCGCCCCACATTCAGCCCTGCATTGAAGCAAGGAGGGTGGCGTATGTGATGATGGCACAGTGTACTATGACACTGTACCATCACCACCTCTCAGTCGATAGATTTTTGCTGTTAGATCAAAACTATATCAAAAGATCGACTGTTTTTGAAACCCCCAAAAAACATTCAATATAATTCCAAAAAAGAATGATTTAAGCTCAAAAAAGGGGTTGGTAAGCCCAGGGTCATACACCGGTGTTTCGGAGGTTCGTCCTCCTCATCAGTGACCCCCGCCCCACATTCAGCCCTGCATTGAAGCAAGGAGGGTGGCGTATGTGATGATGGCACAGTGTACTATGACACTGTACCATCACCACCTCTCAGTCGATAGATTTTTGCTGTTAGATCAAAACTATATCAAAAGATCGACTGTTTTTGAAACCCCCAAAAAACATTCAATATAATTCCAAAAAAAGAATGATTTAAGCTCAAAAAAGGGGTTGGTAAGCCCAGGGTCATACACCGGTGTTTCGGAGGTTCGTCCTCCTCATCAGTGACCCCCGCCCCACATTCAGCCCTGCATTGAAGCAAGGAGGGTGGCGTATGTGATGATGGCACAGTGTACTATGACACTGTACCATCACCACCTCTCAGTCGATAGATTTTTGCTGTTAGATCAAAACTATATCAAAAGATCGACTGTTTTTGAAACCCCCAAAAAACATTCAATATAATTCCAAAAAAAAGAATGATTTAAGCTCAAAAAAGGGGTTGGTAAGCCCAGGGTCATACACCGGTGTTTCGGAGGTTCGTCCTCCTCATCAGTGACCCCCGCCCCACATTCAGCCCTGCATTGAAGCAAGGAGGGTGGCGTATGTGATGATGGCACAGTGTACTATGACACTGTACCATCACCACCTCTCAGTCGATAGATTTTTGCTGTTAGATCAAAACTATATCAAAAGATCGACTGTTTTTGAAACCCCCAAAAAACATTCAATATAATTCCAAAAAAAGAATGATTTAAGCTCAAAAAAGGGGTTGGTAAGCCCAGGGTCATACACCGGTGTTTCGGAGGTTCGTCCTCCTCATCAGTGACCCCCGCCCCACATTCAGCCCTGCATTGAAGCAAGGAGGGTGGCGTATGTGGTGATGGCACAGTGTACTATGACACTGTACCATCACCACCTCTCAGTCGATAGATTTTTGCTGTTAGATCAAAACTATATCAAAAGATCGACTGTTTTTGAAACCCCCAAAAACATTCAATATAATTCCAAAAAAAGAATGATTTAAGCTCAAAAAAGGGGTTGGTAAGCCCAGGGTCATACACCGGTGTTTCGGAGGTTCGTCCTCCTCATCAGTGACCCCCGCCCCACATTCAGCCCTGCATTGAAGCAAGGAGGGTGGCGTATGTGATGATGGCACAGTGTACTATGACACTGTACCATCACCACCTCTCAGTCGATAGATTTTTGCTGTTAGATCAAAACTATATCAAAAGATCGACTGTTTTTGAAACCCCCAAAAAACATTCAATATAATTCCAAAAAAAGAATGATTTAAGCTCAAAAAAGGGGTTGGTAAGCCCAGGGTCATACACCGGTGTTTCGGAGGTTCGTCCTCCTCATCAGTGACCCCCGCCCCACATTCAGCCCTGCATTGAAGCAAGGAGGGTGGCGTATGTGGTGATGGCACAGTGTACTATGACACTGTACCATCACCACCTCTCAGTCGATAGATTTTTGCTGTTAGATCAAAACTATATCAAAAGATCGACTGTTTTTGAAACCCCCAAAAAACATTCAATATAATTCCAAAAAAAGAATGATTTAAGCTCAAAAAAGGGGTTGGTAAGCCCAGGGTCATACACCGGTGTTTCGGAGGTTCGTCCTCCTCATCAGTGACCCCCGCCCCACATTCAGCCCTGCATTGAAGCAAGGAGGGTGGCGTATGTGGTGATGGCACAGTGTACTATGACACTGTACCATCACCACCTCTCAGTCGATAGATTTTTGCTGTTAGATCAAAACTATATCAAAAGATCGACTGTTTTTGAAACCCCCAAAAAACATTCAATATAATTCCAAAAAAAGAATGATTTAAGCTCAAAAAAGGGGTTGGTAAGCCCAGGGTCATACACCGGTGTTTCGGAGGTTCGTCCTCCTCATCAGTGACCCCCGCCCCACATTCAGCCCTGCATTGAAGCAAGGAGGGTGGCGTATGTGGTGATGGCACAGTGTACTATGACACTGTACCATCACCACCTCTCAGTCGATAGATTTTTGCTGTTAGATCAAAACTATATCAAAAGATCGACTGTTTTTGAAACCCCCAAAAAACATTCAATATAATTCCAAAAAAAGAATGATTTAAGCTCAAAAAAGGGGTTGGTAAGCCCAGGGTCATACACCGGTGTTTCGGAGGTTCGTCCTCCTCATCAGTGACCCCCGCCCCACATTCAGCCCTGCATTGAAGCAAGGAGGGTGGCGTATGTGGTGATGGCACAGTGTACTATGACACTGTACCATCACCACCTCTCAGTCGATAGATTTTTGCTGTTAGATCAAAACTATATCAAAAGATCGACTGTTTTTGAAACCCCCAAAAAACATTCAATATAATTCCAAAAAAAGAATGATTTAAGCTCAAAAAAGGGGTTGGTAAGCCCAGGGTCATACACCGGTGTTTCGGAGGTTCGTCCTCCTCATCAGTGACCCCCGCCCCACATTCAGCCCTGCATTGAAGCAAGGAGGGTGGCGTATGTGATGATGGCACAGTGTACTATGACACTGTACCATCACCACCTCTCAGTCGATAGATTTTTGCTGTTAGATCAAAACTATATCAAAAGATCGACTGTTTTTGAAACCCCCAAAAAACATTCAATATAATTCCAAAAAAAGAATGATTTAAGCTCAAAAAAGGGGTTGGTAAGCCCAGGGTCATACACCGGTGTTTCGGAGGTTCGTCCTCCTCATCAGTGACCCCCGCCCCACATTCAGCCCTGCATTGAAGCAAGGAGGGTGGCGTATGTGATGATGGCACAGTGTACTATGACACTGTACCATCACCACCTCTCAGTCGATAGATTTTTGCTGTTAGATCAAAACTATATCAAAAGATCGACTGTTTTTGAAACCCCCAAAAAACATTCAATATAATTCCAAAAAAAGAATGATTTAAGCTCAAAAAAGGGGTTGGTAAGCCCAGGGTCATACACCGGTGTTTCGGAGGTTCGTCCTCCTCATCAGTGACCCCCGCCCCACATTCAGCCCTGCATTGAAGCAAGGAGGGTGGCGTATGTGATGATGGCACAGTGTACTATGACACTGTACCATCACCACCTCTCAGTCGATAGATTTTTGCTGTTAGATCAAAACTATATCAACAGATCGACTGTTTTTGAAACCCCCAAAAAACATTCAATATAATTCCAAAAAAAGAATGATTTAAGCTCAAAAAAGGGGTTGGTAAGCCCAGGGTCATACACCGGTGTTTCGGAGGTTCGTCCTCCTCATCAGTGACCCCCGCCCCACATTCAGCCCTGCATTGAAGCAAGGAGGGTGGCGTATGTGATGATGGCACAGTGTACTATGACACTGTACCATCACCACCTCTCAGTCGATAGATTTTTGCTGTTAGATCAAAACTATATCAACAGATCGACTGTTTTTGAAACCCCCAAAAAACATTCAATATAATTCCAAAAAAAGAATGATTTAAGCTCAAAAAAGGGGTTGGTAAGCCCAGGGTCATACACCGGTGTTTCGGAGGTTCGTCCTCCTCATCAGTGACCCCCGCCCCACATTCAGCCCTGCATTGAAGCAAGGAGGGTGGCGTATGTGATGATGGCACAGTGTACTATGACACTGTACCATCACCACCTCTCAGTCGATAGATTTTTGCTGTTAGATCAAAACTATATCAAAAGATCGACTGTTTTTGAAACCCCCAAAAAACATTCAATATAATTCCAAAAAAAGAATGATTTAAGCTCAAAAAAGGGGTTGGTAAGCCCAGGGTCATACACCGGTGTTTCGGAGGTTCGTCCTCCTCATCAGTGACCCCCGCCCCACATTCAGCCCTGCATTGAAGCAAGGAGGGTGGCGTATTTTTGAGCTTAAATCATTCTTTTTTTTGGAATTATATTGAATGTTTTTTGGGGGTTTCAAAAACAGTCGATCTTTTGATATAGTTTTGATCTAACAGCAAAAATCTATCGACTGAGAGGTGGTGATGGTACAGTGTCATAGTACACTGTGCCATCATCACATACGCCACCCTCCTTGCTTCAATGCAGGGCTGAATGTGGGGCGGGGGTCACTGATGAGGAGGACGAACCTCCGAAACACCGGTGTATGACCCTGGGCTTACCAACCCCTTTTTTGAGCTTAAATCATTCTTTTTTGGAATTATATTGAATGTTTTTTGGGGGTTTCAAAAACAGTCGATCTTTTGATATAGTTTTGATCTAACAGCAAAAATCTATCGACTGAGAGGTGGTGATGGTACAGTGTCATAGTACACTGTGCCATCATCACATACGCCACCCTCCTTGCTTCAATGCAGGGCTGAATGTGGGGCGGGGGTCACTGATGAGGAGGACGAACCTCCGAAACACCGGTGTATGACCCTGGGCTTACCAACCCCTTTTTTGAGCTTAAATCATTCTTTTTTTGGAATTATATTGAATGTTTTTTGGGGTTTCAAAAACAGTCGATCTGTTGATATAGTTTTGATCTAACAGCAAAAATCTATCGACTGAGAGGTGGTGATGGTACAGTGTCATAGTACACTGTGCCATCATCACATACGCCACCCTCCTTGCTTCAATGCAGGGCTGAATGTGGGGCGGGGGTCACTGATGAGGAGGACGAACCTCCGAAACACCGGTGTATGACCCTGGGCTTACCAACCCCTTTTTTGAGCTTAAATCATTCTTTTTTTGGAATTATATTGAATGTTTTTTGGGGGTTTCAAAAACAGTCGATCTTTTGATATAGTTTTGATCTAACAGCAAAAATCTATCGACTGAGAGGTGGTGATGGTACAGTGTCATAGTACACTGTGCCATCATCACATACGCCACCCTCCTTGCTTCAATGCAGGGCTGAATGTGGGGCGGGGGTCACTGATGAGGAGGACGAACCTCCGAAACACCGGTGTATGACCCTGGGCTTACCAACCCCTTTTTTGAGCTTAAATCATTCTTTTTTTGGAATTATATTGAATGTTTTTTGGGGGTTTCAAAAACAGTCGATCTTTTGATATAGTTTTGATCTAACAGCAAAAATCTATCGACTGAGAGGTGGTGATGGTACAGTGTCATAGTACACTGTGCCATCATCACATACGCCACCCTCCTTGCTTCAATGCAGGGCTGAATGTGGGGCGGGGGTCACTGATGAGGAGGACGAACCTCCGAAACACCGGTGTATGACCCTGGGCTTACCAACCCCTTTTTTGAGCTTAAATCATTCTTTTTTTGGAATTATATTGAATGTTTTTTGGGGGTTTCAAAAACAGTCGATCTGTTGATATAGTTTTGATCTAACAGCAAAAATCTATCGACTGAGAGGTGGTGATGGTACAGTGTCATAGTACACTGTGCCATCATCACATACGCCACCCTCCTTGCTTCAATGCAGGGCTGAATGTGGGGCGGGGGTCACTGATGAGGAGGACGAACCTCCGAAACACCGGTGTATGACCCTGGGCTTACCAACCCCTTTTTTGAGCTTAAATCATTCTTTTTTTGGAATTATATTGAATGTTTTTTGGGGGTTTCAAAAACAGTCGATCTTTTGATATAGTTTTGATCTAACAGCAAAAATCTATCGACTGAGAGGTGGTGATGGTACAGTGTCATAGTACACTGTGCCATCACCACATACGCCACCCTCCTTGCTTCAATGCAGGGCTGAATGTGGGGCGGGGGTCACTGATGAGGAGGACGAACCTCCGAAACACCGGTGTATGACCCTGGGCTTACCAACCCCTTTTTTGAGCTTAAATCATTCTTTTTTTGGAATTATATTGAATGTTTTTTGGGGGTTTCAAAAACAGTCGATCTGTTGATATAGTTTTGATCTAACAGCAAAAATCTATCGACTGAGAGGTGGTGATGGTACAGTGTCATAGTACACTGTGCCATCATCACATACGCCACCCTCCTTGCTTCAATGCAGGGCTGAATGTGGGGCGGGGGTCACTGATGAGGAGGACGAACCTCCGAAACACCGGTGTATGACCCTGGGCTTACCAACCCCTTTTTTGAGCTTAAATCATTCTTTTTTTGGAATTATATTGAATGTTTTTTGGGGGTTTCAAAAACAGTCGATCTGTTGATATAGTTTTGATCTAACAGCAAAAATCTATCGACTGAGAGGTGGTGATGGTACAGTGTCATAGTACACTGTGCCATCATCACATACGCCACCCTCCTTGCTTCAATGCAGGGCTGAATGTGGGGCGGGGGTCACTGATGAGGAGGACGAACCTCCGAAACACCGGTGTATGACCCTGGGCTTACCAACCCCTTTTTTGAGCTTAAATCATTCTTTTTTTTGGAATTATATTGAATGTTTTTTGGGGGTTTCAAAAACAGTCGATCTTTTGATATAGTTTTGATCTAACAGCAAAAATCTATCGACTGAGAGGTGGTGATGGTACAGTGTCATAGTACACTGTGCCATCATCACATACGCCACCCTCCTTGCTTCAATGCAGGGCTGAATGTGGGGCGGGGGTCACTGATGAGGAGGACGAACCTCCGAAACACCGGTGTATGACCCTGGGCTTACCAACCCCTTTTTTGAGCTTAAATCATTCTTTTTTTTGGAATTATATTGAATGTTTTTTGGGGGTTTCAAAAACAGTCGATCTTTTGATATAGTTTTGATCTAACAGCAAAAATCTATCGACTGAGAGGTGGTGATGGTACAGTGTCATAGTACACTGTGCCATCATCACATACGCCACCCTCCTTGCTTCAATGCAGGGCTGAATGTGGGGCGGGGGTCACTGATGAGGAGGACGAACCTCCGAAACACCGGTGTATGACCCTGGGCTTACCAACCCCTTTTTTGAGCTTAAATCATTCTTTTTTTGGAATTATATTGAATGTTTTTTGGGGGTTTCAAAAACAGTCGATCTTTTGATATAGTTTTGATCTAACAGCAAAAATCTATCGACTGAGAGGTGGTGATGGTACAGTGTCATAGTACACTGTGCCATCATCACATACGCCACCCTCCTTGCTTCAATGCAGGGCTGAATGTGGGGCGGGGGTCACTGATGAGGAGGACGAACCTCCGAAACACCGGTGTATGACCCTGGGCTTACCAACCCCTTTTTTGAGCTTAAATCATTCTTTTTTTTGGAATTATATTGAATGTTTTTTGGGGGTTTCAAAAACAGTCGATCTTTTGATATAGTTTTGATCTAACAGCAAAAATCTATCGACTGAGAGGTGGTGATGGTACAGTGTCATAGTACACTGTGCCATCATCACATACGCCACCCTCCTTGCTTCAATGCAGGGCTGAATGTGGGGCGGGGGTCACTGATGAGGAGGACGAACCTCCGAAACACCGGTGTATGACCCTGGGCTTACCAACCCCTTTTTTGAGCTTAAATCATTCTTTTTTTTGGAATTATATTGAATGTTTTTTGGGGGTTTCAAAAACAGTCGATCTTTTGATATAGTTTTGATCTAACAGCAAAAATCTATCGACTGAGAGGTGGTGATGGTACAGTGTCATAGTACACTGTGCCATCATCACATACGCCACCCTCCTTGCTTCAATGCAGGGCTGAATGTGGGGCGGGGGTCACTGATGAGGAGGACGAACCTCCGAAACACCGGTGTATGACCCTGGGCTTACCAACCCCTTTTTTGAGCTTAAATCATTCTTTTTTTGGAA